>MU866624.1:0-11621 GCA_033296915.1 Triangularia setosa | reverse complement strand
TGCTGGAATTTTGGAGTTCTTTGAAAAGGCTGTGAAAGTGGAAAGTTGGGTGTATTCAGCTGATTGGTTGAAAACGCGTCAATTGTTGTGCCCCAACAGATACCTGACATGGGGGTTTTCTTTATGCACGCGACCATAGTACAACCGCGCCAGGTGCTCGGCCCACCGAGTGCTGGGAATAGCTTCGAGACGAGAGGAGGGTACCCCAGAGATGAACTATGGCGTGCCCTTAGCGTGTGTCGGCAGTATGTCGAGCAGATATGCAATAATACTGTACATACGGCGTAGACGCCATATGTCAAGTGTCGGTGACAGCGAGCACGTGCTTGTAGCATAGAAAGCAGCATGTGGTATGACCGTGTATGTATGCTGTATCGGGGAACACCGCGGTTGTCCATGGCTGTACAGAGACGGATGCATGTTTTTAATAATAGATATAGATCGTAGAGAGAGATCTCGGGGTCTTGGGCCCCCTCACGACCCTTTTTGCGGCAGTGCTGATTTTGCCGGCTTTGGGAGAGAATTGTAGTAACAAACCCCTTGCAGATCGGGGAGATCGAGCCCGCTCTCGCGGCAGGTCGATCGTGATGAGGAAAAAAAAAAAAAGTGTTTGGGATGCTGTGGCTGTGTCCATCCATTCCGGCCCTGTCAACGCACTGAAGGCGAGCATTCCACCGCTCTGGGCCTGTTTTTTCTTTCTGCTTTTACTGTACACGACCGTTGGTAGATCCTGTATGGAGCACCTGGTTCTGGCCAGCTTTGGACCTGGACCCAGCGCTGCATGCGATGGCATGTCAAAAGAGCTTGGCCTGTCACGGCTGTTGCTCCCGCCGTCGGTTCACGCAAGCTGTTGCCGCTGGAGACGGCGAGCCCTTTCCTGCACCATGTAAATACTCAGCCTTATGCGCAAAGGGCGCTCCGGTCTGCTTCTCGCCTTCGTACATACATGCCATATCCGTCGTTCATGTACGTCGGTGAGCACTTCAGACTCGGGACGGATGTCATGTGCTCCCCCATCAAGCGCCGGTGACACGGCGTTAGCGAGTGGGAAAAAAGGATTGTGTTGCCAGCATTCTGCCGCCAGAATGTTTCCAGAATGCCGATACTGAAACTTGGGATTCGGGAGCCCGAGAGAAGTTGAGATCGACGCAATTGTGCCTCGAGCCGACACTGGGTGTCCCTGTCCAGATTGGGACGAGTTTATGCTGTGGGCCGGGCGGGTCGATGCCACCACGGAGGGACGAAACGAGCCGGCCAAGGGCTGATATGTCATTGTTTGCTGATAATGCAGGGCTAAGCACACGCGAAGAGATCTGTGGCATCGCTGCCGATGAAAGACAAGACGACGGGAATAATAGCGCGGTCGAATAAAATAATATGTGGCATGTTCTCGCCCGCTAGATCAATTGGGCAAGCGAACAGCTGGTGCCATTGCGCGATTGGGGGGCCACAAGACACAGCTAACGGAAAAATGAGTGACGTCATAATGGTGAGAAATCAACGTAGCGTTTTTGAGTGCATGTGGATGTGGATGTGGATGTAGATCCCTGCCGGGAACTGTGAGGGCCAACTCGACCAGCACCCTGGAGGACCCCAGACCCCGAAAAAGAGGGGTCCTCGTTGAGCGCAAAAAGAGCAGTTGTGAGACTTTTTTTCAAGAGATGTCTGCAGTTTTGGGGGCCCTGATAGCCAAAATGTCTTGGTGGACACAACAATCGAAGGTGGAAGCCCGACTTTTGGTTGAACAATGAAAAAAGGCGCCAAAACATTGAAACGGCCAGACGGGAACAAAACGGTGTGCCCAGGATAGCCCTGCTAATGTCTGCGCCAGCTCAAGGGCTAAGACGGAATCCCATACCGCAACGAGTGTGTGCCGCTTCGGGTGGTGGGGGGGTTCCATTTGGCACTCACAAAATCCGTCAAAATTTCAGAAGGACCATGTTCGACCAAAGTTGCCACTTTGTGGCAAGCCTTTTCATTAAGAGAGAGCCCTTTCCTTGCATTGCTCAGCACTGACAAAAATTCCTTGCGTACTGTCGACGTAGCGACGAGATAGTGCAGTGGTCTGCTCCTGGAGATAAAGCTTCGCAAGCTTGAGGCGGGTGGCTGAACACAGCCACATCTTCTTCTGTCCCAAGGTCGTCTTTATGAGTAGTCCTTGGATAATGTAGCAGTACTTTACCCGACGCACCTCCTTCCTCAACGATATTACCTTAATAGCCGTGCTATATGTACAACGGCGGTGCGAGGCATTGGACACACAATCGGATTCTCCCTACACAATCTGACTCTTTCGGAAAAGGTTGCCGTCTTTTTCACCTCGATTGAGAACGGATGGCCGAACCGCTTCTGCCAGATGTGAACGGAGGCGCGGGCAATCTCCCATTCCGAGGGCCCCGTTACCTCGATCTCGATCTGTTCCTCCTCTAGGTACATACATATCTAACTTTACCTGGAGCTCCTGTTCACCTTGAAACCACGACGAGATTGGGCGTGTTCTCCTTCTGGAAGATGAGCACGGCACACTGGGTGCTTGTTTATGGTTTTGTTTGATAATTCTCTGCATCTTTCTGGGCGAACTTCCCCACGTCTTGCACCGAAATGGGTGATGTGACACACCTTGGGTGTGGGTCAAAACCGGTATATCCATCACCCCCCCCTTCAATCTTATTATATTCTCTAGCTGCATGCTGTCACTATCGTCGAGGTCCTGGTCACAATGAGAAATATGGCGAAGGACTCTGCATTCCCCCAGGCAGCCATCGTTCTAGTTTCACCAAAATAAATACATTATCATGGATCATTCTGTGCGTCGAGCCCTTAGTGGAAGTGTCTAGTCATATAGCCATGGACGGGAGTGGCTTGTAAAGACACACCCTTGTCAGGAAAACCCCGCACCAGGGGTGATGTGCCCGACATGCAATTCGCAATGCCCATACAAAGTGTTCCATGTGCTGGTGCGAGCGCCAGAACGGCGCGTCAGGCTGAGGCCAGTGACAGCAAGAGAGAGAGAGAGACGGGAGGTACCTTGACTATCCCATCCTGTCCTCTTTCTCTCTTTAATTCTTTCTTGACTCCCTGTCGTCTCCCGCCTTCTCACATAAATATAACAAAAATATTCTTTCAGCCACCCGGCAGCTGCAGCTTTCAGTGGCAACAACGCCTACACTACACACTGTACAGGCATATCCACCACCTGACCCTCCCGAGCGGTACGGTACCCTTCTCGCAAACAATTTCCCGCATCGTCGAGTCGTCTCTCGGCCCGTTGTGCTCTTTTTTCTCCATGCATGGATGTACCTCGACACTTGCCCAGCATTTCCGGCCCCACCCCCTTCTCCTCTGACACTGCATTACTCAATGCAGTTAGCACGCCCTATAGCGCACCACCTTTTCACGCATCATCCCCATCCCCCATCCCCCATCTCCATAACTAACACGGTGCCTCTGCCCCGGCCACACCTCCACCTCGGCCTGTCAGTTCAAAACTCTGAACTCAGGCCTATCCCTTTAGTCCATCTCCGACATTTGCGTCTCTTCTCTCTTTTCCTGATCCACCGACGAGCCTGTGCTTTCGCGCTTAGTTGAGCTTGTCCCAGTCGGTATATACAAGGCCGGCCGCACCTCGAATCCAGTCCATGCACCCAAGAGACCTACTGGAACTACCTAATACCAGACCATAACCTTAGCCCTCTCTGGCTGGCACCTTTGCCGTTTTCCCTCGCTTGCTGGCTTTTTTTACACATCTCTCGTTCCGTTTCTCAAGCACACAAAGCTCCAACATTTGATCTCGACGACAAGGCAGCAGCTGTTCCCTACCCGCCAGAGCTCTACTCACCTCCCCCCACCATCCCACCATCGCTTCCGCCCACTCACCGACGGTACAACACACTCCAAGCTGCCCTCGCAACGACCCGCGATATATCTCACGGCGCGGTGCGCTTGACCGAGAGAAAAAAAAAAGAGCTCCACCAAAGAGCCGTTTGACACAGTTGCTACCGCCAGCCTGTTGGTATATCTTCAATAACACTGTCACTGGACAGTGTCTTCCCGTCGCAGACATGTTCCGACAAAGGTAAGTTGCCGATTCATTGTCCGAAAGACATCGGACCGCCCAAGGGAGGTCCGCGCGAACCTGCCCTGGACTATGACCTCGGCCCGTGAACTTTGCTGACACGAGATCTTTTTTCCCCTACTTTTAGGACGAGCTCGCAGAAGCCTGGGGACGATCTGCTGGCCAATTTTAGACAACAGTTCCCCGAGGTTGCCGCTGTTACTTCATCGGCCGGTGCAGCGCAGCCAGCCAGCACCACCACGGCCGGCCACCCCAGCATTGCTGTGTCAGCGCAAGAAAGGTATTGACCCAAAAAACCGAGCTCGGCGCGCGGGGTCAACGTTTGATTCCAGTGTCCGGGCTTGGCGCCTCCCCGTTAGGAAGCGTTTGACTAACACGGCCGTTGTAGATCCCAAACTCTAAGCCATGAGGCTTTCCGTGATCAGGACCCGACACCTCGGGCAGCGGCGGCGAATGAGCCGTGGAGATTCACGCCGTCCCTGTTAGACCCGGGCTCGTTTTCTTTTGGCAGCTTTCCCCACCAGCCCGGCGGATACTATACGCCTACCCCAGGAGGCACGAATACAATCTACCATCCCACGGCTGGCGACCTCCACACACCTACTCTCGGCCTGGGAATGGGGCTTGGAACACCGTTGTCTTTGCCGACTTCAGAAGGGGCTCTCCACTCCGGGACTGCCTCGATGGACGTGGGTGGCTTTCACCACGGTTTTGGTCATCCTCAGCAGTTCCATCAGTTCCACCCTTTTGTGCAGCACCAGCCTCCGCAACCGTCGTTTGCCCCGTCCTCGTTCATCCACCATGATACCGGCTACGAGACCATGGACCAAGATGATTCGCCCATGAATTCCGACCCTGCAGATGAACGCATGGGATCTATTGACAGCAAATTCCACGGGCAGTCTCCCATGGTCGCCTTCCAGACAAGGCAGTATGGAATGTCCATGTCGGTTCCTCTTCCGGCTTCCGCAGAAAAGTTCCGTTTCCACACTGCTCTGAATGCGCCAACAGCCATGATCAAGCATGCCGATGAGATCCCCGTGACATATCTCAACAAGGGCCAGGCCTATTCGCTCTCGATTGTCGACACCAACCCACCGATCCCCATGGCTCCAGGAACCCGTTTCCGCACCTTTGTCAGAATCTCCTTTGAGGACGAACAGCAGAGACAGAAGCCGGGCGTGTGCTGGAGCCTGTGGAAAGAGGGCCGTGGAACCAACGAGGCCCATCAAAGAGGAGGGAAGCTTCAGGCTGTGGAGTATGTGGAGGCCGGCCAGCCCTCTGAAGGCGACGATAAGCGGGCGCGCATCGAACTGGAGACTGCTTCATTCGACGGCTTTTCTGTGATCTGGACCCCGGGCATCAACGGCGCCGTCGAGTGCAACATTGCCGTCCGCTTCAACTTCCTCTCCACAGACTTTAGCCATTCCAAGGGCGTCAAGGGCATTCCTGTGCGGCTCTGCGCCAAGACACACATACTGCCAGCCGATCCTTCTCAGTCACCGCCGCCGTCGTCGCCGGAAGCGGAAATTTGCTACTGCAAAGTCAAGCTTTTCCGTGACCACGGCGCGGAGCGCAAGCTTTCCAATGATGTGGCCCACGTCCGGAAAACCATTGATAAGCTCAAGCAGCAGATTGCCCAGGCCGAGAGTGGAATGAAGGACTTTGGCAAACGCAAGAGACCCGGCGGGGCGCAGTCCAAGAACCAGGCGGCCCAAAGACCCGGCAAGGTTCAAAAGCACAAGCGCACTTGGTCCATGTCTTCGGCCAGCTCTGCTGGAGGGGGAGGCAGACCAAATCTGGAAGAAGACCACCACTTCAAGCTCCAGACTCTCCAGGACATGTTTACCAGCACTCGCCCTGTGAGTGTCTTGTACCTCCGCGGCGACGATATTGATGACCCCGATCTGCATCCTGTCTCACTCCCCGGGGAGCCCATCGATCTCACCAAGGTCGACACAGACCCCAGCGCTTGGAGAAGCGAACGCAGCTCCATGGCTGGCTCTTCGTTGGTATCGCCGTCACCCAGCTCGCTCTCGCTTCATTCGCAAGCCTCGGTGGCTGGCAAGCCAAACTGGCAAGACTACCAGATCGGTTCGGATGGCTCTCAGCAAGGTAGCAACCAGCCTACCAAGGTCCGGAAGGTGGACGACGCCGGGCACCTCACGGGATGGATTGAGGCTTTGGGCGTTGACTCGTCCTACCGGCCACCCCAAGAGCGCCCTCCCAAGCCCGTGGCGTGCTTTTATGTTGCCCGGCGAAATTTCTCGGAGCCCTCGGGCCAGGAACTGCACCGTGCCGTCTACCTGATGCAAAGAACCCTCTCCGAGTTTGTCGGAAGACTCTCAGTCAAGTACAACTTTGACGTGGGCAGAGTGCTCCGAATAGTCCACGTCCTGCCTCGCGGCATTGAGGTGGAGATGGATGACGACGTCATCCGCGAGATCCCTGAAGGCCAGGACATGACACTGGAGGTGATTGAGACGGGCAGCTCCGGCGTCAAGCGCGAGTGGGAAATGGCGGTCGACGCTCCCGGAGAGTCAGATATGCCTTCTCCGTCCAACAACACGACACAGCGGGGCTACGAGCTTCGATTACGGTACTGAAACACGAATGCCTAACGGTAACAAAACACGCATGGAGCAATATGGATTTTGGTTTTGACAAAGTCACAAGAAACACCAAACTGGGCTGGTTCTAGAAGGCGGGGCGTTGAGGTTCGCAGCTCGAACCGGCAATCTGTTTTTAACATCAAAATTGCGGCATGATGGAAAGATGGGGTCGTGCTGCTTTGGCGTCGTGAACGAGTCTTTTTCCTTCCGAGATACCATGTCCCTCGATGGGCAAAGTTATTTGTGTTGGTTTTTTTTTCTTTCTTTCTTGTATCTTGATTCGTGGTGATGGGTCAAAGCTGGATGGCCATTTTTTTTTTCCTTTGTTCCGATACTTGGTTTGGGTTTTGAGTGGTTTAAACTTCTTGGGTGTGCGATGTGCTGTTTCTACAATACCATACTTTTGAGTATCACTGCGGCCATATTCTTTTGTCTTGTACACTTGTGTGCCATGCTCTGGCTGGCCTATAGGTTTTTCTTCTTTTTTCTTTTTTTTTTTTTTTGAGGGGGGGAAGCTTTGGGATCTTGTTTTGGATAATGACAATGGACGATTTGATGAGATTGGGGTCTATTTCAACATTAGGGATATTGTTTCCCTCTCCTGCAGCAAACTGGGGAGTTGTCAAATTGAGCAAGCAGTTTTTTGGGGGGTTGACTACCTTTCACAAAAAGTTCGATTGGTTGGTTGTGATTTGCATGACATGACATGCTGGCACTAACATTACAGGAGAACGACACGGTGACATCCTCAGCCGCGTTCTTCCACACCGAGGACACTTTGTTCAGGAGTAAGCTCTGGATCAGAAAGCCAACCTGCGCCTGTTGTCCAATGGAAGGGCAAAGGCGGGACCGTTTTGATGACGATGAGCCGTTTCATACCGACATTTATTGGGCTTTTAGGGCAACAGCAGTGGATGCTACACAGTACGTTTTGGGACATGACTAGGTTCAGGGAGGTGTTCCTGAACTGAACGTTTTGTCCAACCGACCAGGGGGGGCTGTTGCTTTTCTACCCAATTCTCACTACCCTAGGCGCGCGGGAGGAAGGGTGGAAATGGCTGACACCCTGGGGAGATTACACAGCCATTTTGACTTGCCGGTCTCCAACGAAACGGACACTAGAGGAAACAAAAGCGACACGGCACCCTGGCCAGAGAAGGAACAAACTCTCCGGAGCAGGGCTGACACTATTACCCAGAACACTACCTAGTTTGGGAGGTTGAAACACTACTCGGTATATGCATAGACTGTGTGGTGCGGTCAGTGAATGAGTTGCGGCTGACAATTTCGGGCGGGGGAAGGGGAGATCAATGATCTGATGGTGGATGTTCTTATGTGTTGGCTCCTTTGGGAATTCAACCGACAGCGTGGCCTGCCGCATGGGGGAGGGACCAGGGGGCTAATGGAGGATGAGGGGGGAGATCAAAATGGGGGATGAATTGACTGGGGACTGGACGGTTAGTTAGTTGGCTTGAACGGATGGATGGGAATGGATTGTGGATGAGCTGTTGTGCTTCGGAGAGGGCCTGATCCGGTGGTATACCGTGTGGAGAAACGGAGATGATGGGCTTTGTGGCGATGGGATGGATGGGGTGAGGTTGGGGATGGACGGAGTTGGGCCATGCGGCTCCTTGGGCGATTCGCTGCTTTGTTGGTCTTCTTGTTACTAGACCCAGTGGACGAATACGGGCGGGGGGCCAATTGGTGTTTGAGTAAGGTCAGCTATTAGCTCTGGTGTAGTTCAGTTTTAGGGGGTTACACAGGCACGGTATTTGCTTTTGGGAGTTCGGATTTCCTCCTGTCAGCAAAGGTATCTATGTATCTCGACGTCAACTTTACAACTACGTGACCCAAATGCAAAACATGGATTGACAAGAGCAGAACAGCAGCCTCCCATCGGTAACTCTTTTTTTAGATTTTTTCCCCCTTGTCTGGACTTACGTAACTGACATTTTCTGGGCTCGTAGATTGAAAAGAAGAGCTTCCGCCGATCTTTTTCCCTGTCCCGACTTTTCGCAAAGACGATCTGAAATGTCACGACAGCCACAGATGATCGACACCGCCGCAGAGTCTTTTTCTTTTCTTCTTTCCTAGGTGTTGGAAGAAGTTCTAGAATTGTGGCTGTGCGTTTTGCCTCCTTTAGCAAAAACACCACATTTCTCATATTCTCGCTCGCACTGTCGCAACGAACGACTGTTGCAATTTGCATCGACAGACAGGACGTAAATTGCCCCAAGTTCCATGCATGATTTTCACACGGCGGGAGAAAAGAGGGGCCGAGTTGCAGGCATGATAAGACAACGACATATTCCAGACTCGGACGGCATGGGCGACAAGTAGACAAGTCGGATGACATTGTTTGAGGATTTTGCACTCTTGCTCAATGTGGCACAGATGTCGGCGGGTTTCGGATCATGCCGGTCGCCTTGTCCGTCGCAGGTTCACGGAATGTCGGAGCTGAGGTACGAATCACAGATTGTCTGTCTTTTTAGAGTTCGACATGATGGTTGACCTCGAACGCTGGCTCTCACATCGATATCGTCTTTACTTGCCCCTTTTTTTTGGGGGGGGGGGGGGCTTGGCACTCGATAACATCACCCTCAGTCAACATACTCGCAAACGATTGACGGGTTACCAAGACATTTCCATCATCAGCTCGTGCAACGACCCCTAATGTGCTCTCCCATCGGTATCCCCATCACCAGTCGGTCGTTTAACAGCCACCAAGTTTCAGGCAGAATGGACCCTGAAAGTGATACAAAATCTGCTTTTATCAAGACAGCAACCACCACCGGCAAGCACGTTTCTCCCCGGGGGAAAATATCACACTGCGCAGCACGCAGTCATGTATGTAATGTACAGGTCAAGCAACGTAACGTTATGCACACACACACGCGCGCACGCACGCAGCAGCAGCAGCACGCATTGCGTACCCGTGAGCTTGCATGTGTGTATGTATGTATGTACAGACAGGCGGGGCCGCTATGTACACACTCTCCCCTCACCTCCCCTCCCAGCCGTAACTTCCTCCTTGTCGATAGGACCGAGGGATTGGGGGGGCACGGAGGGCCCCTCGCCACACCCAACAAGAGGTGGGGGTGGACCACGAGTCCGGGTCAACTGCTGCCCAGTGGTATCCCCTCTGGTGGCCCAGGTGTTTCCCCAAATGTCTCGCCCTATCTCACATGCCACCACTACCCTCACACCATTATGCTAAGAACTGCCGCGCGTTGGAGGGGGGACGGGATGGAGGGGAATATGGGGGTTCGACCAGTCAGATGAGAAAGAACACATGGGGTTCAGCTTAGGCGGGTATTGTGCTACGGGAGATCTGCGTGGTAACGCTCTCCAAACTATACGTACACTGTGGCTCGGACAAAGCCAGATTGTGGCGAGTGTATTGGTTGTGGACTGAGTGTGGGAGGTTTGATGGCCAAAAAGGGGCTGGGATAAGGGGTTGTCACCAACATCAGCCATCTCATCATATCAACGACCCGCCATCCCTATCAACATGCCAACCTATGCAGAATAATGTTAATCATTCTAACAATAGAGCCAAACAATCCCACCCACCCACGGCAGTTCCCGAGGTTTTTTCAGCAGCGAACTGTCGTTCTTCGCCACCCAGCCACGTTGGGCCCACAGATGTCACAACAACGATTGTGGCTCGTCATCTGTTCATCACCACCCCAACGAATGTGGTGAAACGCAGCAATGCACAGTTGAGCCACATTTTCACTCTCTCAGTGCCGAATAACCCGGGAACTTTTTGGAGGTCATAATCAGATCATTCTGGTTGAGAAATGCCACCATGCAGAGATCCAATCAGATTGACCTCATCGTGCATTCGCCACAGCGTCTGTTTTGACCAGCCACAGCTGCTGGTTGGGATATCTCCTGAACTGTGCAGGAGCCTCAATTTTAAGGTTAGAATACACACCGGCGAATGACAGTGACAGGAACTGCATATCTCCCCTAGCCTGATGGTTCACGGCTGTAGGGCTTGCCGGATGGGCTTGTGGGTTGTGGCGAGTGTGTCGTTCATCCTTACGAGGGCTTTGATGAAAAAAGCGGGCTAGGGAACGGGAAGGGGGAGAAATAAAATGAGATGGGATGAAAGATAAATTCTTGAGATGGCTTAAATGCATTTACTTCCCCATCGGGAACCTCTTTTACAAGACTGTGGCGAGTGAGTGGAAGTACCGGTACCTCGTGCCCTTTCAGTAGCCAACTCCGTAGATGGGGAGAAGGGATCGGCGAGGAGATTTACGGCTTTGGGATTTGTTGCCGGACGGCGTGGGAAGCCCAGCGGATTGGGCGGTCGGTGATACGTGGACGGGAGAGGGGGATCGGCGGAGGACCAGCACAATGGACTCTGGCCGGTGAGGGGTGATAAGGAGAGAGTGAATTGTTCAGACTCGACAGAACTGGATTCAACAGTTCCTCGAGTTAATACTGCAAAACGCTCAACAAAACGACAATTCAGCATTCTCTTCAGAGACAGAAAGCAGTCCCCAAACCAACCAGAGATGCAACCATTGGCGATCGTCGATTTCCCCAGTCCTTCCAGAAAAACATATCACGCATTTGTTTAACACGTGGGATCTACTTGACCAAGCAAGCGCAGAAGAAGAAAAGATTTTTTTAAACACCCCCATCTTCCATAACCGGTGAGATTTTCAGCACCATGGGATTGTTGATGTCTAAAAATAAAAAGATGGGAAAGTGTGAACCACGAAGAAAGGGCATTTGGCTGGGCGCGATCGGCGGTTCTGCATGAAGACGTCACCAGCTATGGGTTATGTGACAATTTGTAAGAAGAATTTTTGGGAAGAAGATCAGAAACGGGGGGGGGGGGGGGGGGGGGGGGGGGGGGGGGGGGGGGCGGGGGGGGGGGGGGGGGGGGGGGGGGGGGGGGGGTTGGGTGGGGGGGT
>MU866623.1:0-11640 GCA_033296915.1 Triangularia setosa | reverse complement strand
GTCCTTTGTAGCCGGATTGTTGTCAGGGGCCTGGTTGTCTGGGGAACCGAAATCATGTGATTTAGATTGCAATTCACCAATTCAATTCAATCCCGAGCGCCAATCAATCAATTATTCGGAAAGGCATCAATTCAATCCAATCATTAGGCCTGGATTGGATTGATTGGATTGTTGGGAGCGCTGGTGTGGGATCCGTGGATGTGCCGATAAGGCTACAAGGACAAACCATCATCACAACTGCAAACAATAATTTGGTAGGGTAGGTAGGTATCGGAGTTCTCTAGACCCTTCACTTCGAACTTTGTGTATTGACTTTCCTTCGATTAACAAACAGACTCGGGCTTTCGAATCGTGAAACGTGACAAAAGTTGAATTAAAAGCCCTCAAGGAGACCGAGCTCTATAAGCGACCACTATTTCCCTTCGTGATGAACAAAATACTGCAACGTAAGTTAAATACGGAAAATCTTTTTAACATGCCTTCATGAGTGCCCAGATACCAGAAGCTTAGTCTGGAACAGTCCGGTTGAACTGATGGCTGGTTCAGCAGCAGGAAGAAATTCTCGGGTGTTTGATTGGCGGGCCGCCAAGCTACTGGCCGTCAAGCGTGGGGGGGCGGGGCTGTCGTTTACAATTGGGGGTCCCCCGTCAGCGAAGAAAAAAAGCATCAACGTGCGGCGGGGTTGAGAGATGTGTACCAAAGTAATGGCCCATTGCGGTATGTTGTCTGCCACCCCAGTGTAACATCCAAGATCTCCCCAAAGAACATGATGAGCCATATTTGTACTCCTCATTTACAATGCAGAAGCTGGCTCAAATTCCCTTGCTGCCTGCCGTGCCATCATCGTCTGACCGTTTCGCCTGGCCCTGCTCCACTTCCGAGCCTCTGTGCGTCCCCATCAACTCCGGACAGTACTGCGTATCCTCCAGTTCACACGCAACATCGTTTGCCTCCAGCTCCCTCTTCGTTTGCATCTCAGCATCCATCTCGTGAGGATGAGCATCCTTTGCCAACTCGAGCGTGCTTTGCGGGTCAGTGCTATTTTCTGCCGGCTTATCCGTACCATGACTTTGCCGATGGCATCGAACGACAAAGTAGACCCCCAAAGCAATGAGCGAAAATGCAATAATGACCGCAGCAACGATAACGCCAATCAGTGGACCGGTTGAAAGCCCAATGTCCCCAGTTTTCAATGTTGAGGGGTTCTCAGGCGATACTGATTCTACTGATGGAGACACACCGGTGAAGGTGGAGGCTGTTGTGATGCGGCTAACAGTAGTGGTAATCGAGGCAGCGAATGTTGTAACCATCCACACGTGGGTGGTACCGTTGGTGCTCGTGAAGATAGTTGATGTTTCAAGCTGTGGTTGGGCTTCGAGCCGTAATGTGAGATGGCAATTGTCTTCCAGACAAGCAAAGTTTGGCGGGCAGCAGCCACCTGGGGAATGCTTGGTGTCAGCAGCTCTTAATGAAGAGGGAGCCAATGAGACGTTACCTCCGATTTGTTGACGGCAGGCTATATACCCGTCAAATCCGGGGCATGGCCCGTCATGATTATCTGTGACGTTGCTTCCCCCACGGGGAAGGCACCTCTGGCCTGAGAGGTCGCAAAGGGGCAGGCTATCAGGACAACAAAAGTTATTGCCACAACTGCTCGAATCTGGCGGACATGTTTGGTCCATGTGATCTTTTAATGGCTGCTATAACGCAGGTGAACTTCTTATTTGCAAATGCGTTGGGCAGAGAGAATCAAGCATTGAGAGGGGTGCACAGCGCTGTTATCATTACTGGCGCCCGATCGATTGTGAACAGAGCCGAGGCTGTGGCACTTGCGCCACAGGATCGCCATGAATTAGTAGATTAGGATTGGATCGCTAAATACGCAATTTGTTCTGTGCCGTTGCTTACCCCCTAATCAACATCGGCACGATAGATGGTAGTTGGACGGCTGAATATTGTCAGTTTGTGCTTATCCGTTTCATTATCTCTACCTTACACCTTCCTGGACATAATAGACGGCTATTTATGGGATAAGGTGTGACCCTTGAGTTTGCCTTTCATGGAAAAGTTTCTTCTCGGAGCCAGAAACTGCCTGTTGCAAGTGACCTCCGCAGACGGCAGGTGCAGAATGAGTGCAAGGTGCGTTCCTGTGACAAGGGCTAGAGTTCGGGGCTTGGAACAGCATAGGTTCAATTCATTTAATAATCTTCAGTGGCCTCAAGATCCTTGATGAGGAATCTTTCCGTCCCACTGCTCTGCTCTTCTGCTCATGTATTTATCACTCTCAAAGTAGCCTGTGCTTGTGATAACCTTAGGCATCTTCCAAGTCCGGTGCTTCTCTCTAATTATACTCGAGTCAATAATGCCCGCCGGGACAGGACCGGTTAGTAATCGTGACGCCGCTTTTGAGCCCGCATTTGGCTTTCCTGCATATAGATAGCGAAACCAAGTCCTATGCTTTTTACCAAGCCGTGCCCAGCGAACTGAAAACAAAAAGCCTGGAGGAAGCACCCAGAGAGATTGTCACAAATATTGATCACGGCAACTCCTTTACAGATTGGAAATGCGAAAATCTTAAAATTCTCAACATTCTGTCCCTGACGACCGAACGAACAGTATTTTTGCCCTGATAGCCCTCCTTTGCCTATTAATGCAAGAGCTTATCGCTTCCGGATTTAGAACTGGACGTTGAAAGAGCTAATCTGCCAAAAGCAATCGGGTGAATGGGTGCCATCATCAGAACCTTCAATGTATGATGTTTGCCGAAACCTCAACACAACCTCGTCTATCGTCGTATTGTTGTCGACAACCTACTTGCTCTCAGGGTTGGCCTCCAGGCGTTGCCCAACATGCGCCCCGGTTTGCATTGAGCGAGTCCCTTATTCAACATGGTGACCGTAGATGCCAAACGGAGGCGGCTAGCGCCAATAGGAGGTCCCGACGCCCTATTGCTACGGAAAATTTCATACGAGATCTGTTTGCGCGTGTTTCGCACCTGCGAACAAAGCAGAAGGGCACTCTGAACCAGGTGTCTAGATTGATCGAGAACCTGGTGAAACTAGACAGTGGAGAGAACGGCATCGCAAGCTACTTGGACAATGATGAACGTTGTGGCGCGAATCAGACCATACGGTGCTACCGCAGGGAAATGGAAAAGATCCAAAGAGAGGTTGAGATGTTGCGGGCTTTTTCTAGACGCCTGCAAGAGATGGAACCCCACTATTTCTCTCTGGAAGTGTGTTTTAGGGAGTATGAGGAAGGTCACAGGGAGCTTGTGAGGTTGATGATCGAAGGTGTGGAGGCCGAGGCTGCGATGAAGGCACAGCGCAACCAGCAAGCATAGTCCGCGCCAGGAGGCAAAGACAATCCTAGTAGCCTTGATGATAGCGGCCCAGTTGGAAGGGATGTTGCAGCTTTTGCATGGCTTACCGGCGGAGCGGAGGATGTAAAAGATGGAACTCTACTGTGAGCAAGTTGAGGTGGAAAACAGATGGGAATGATTGAGGTGTTCCTTGGTTTTCATTTCTTTCTATCAGCATTAGTTTGCAAGGTCAAAGCCCGGTTTATGCAGAAATCGCTTTTAGCAGGACAATGTAGACAAATTTACCATTGGCTCAACTACCATGCTACTTAATTAGTTTCAGAACCATACCCAAGCTACCACGTAGTATTCTTCAGGCTGACACGCTTCATATCATCCACACAGCTATGTCCGTTGAGACTATACTCGCTTTTCGTGCTCTCCTTACAGCTCCTCATGTAGCCGCTGCGGATGTGACATGCACCAGGGGACTGTCAAGGCTAATTTACTATCTTTGAAAGCCTATTGGCTGTCTTTTTACCTCTTTCCATTATGCTTCGAGGCCAGTGTTTTAAGTGGTGCGTGGCAATGTCATGGCCAGCACCATTGCGTTCACGTTAGGTTCTCTACAAACCTCTTTCTTCCGTTTAGCTCCAGCTCCCTTTTCCTGGAAGAAGGCATACAGGCAGGCTTCACAAACTATTCCTGACCTTACGAGCAGCCAAGTGGTCAGCAGTTGGCCCTGATCCCCTTTAAAAAAATCCACCAATCGAATCTTTTCCTTTGACATTGATGCCAAGGCTTGACAGCAAATCCTACAGAATATTTTCCAATATTTTCCACCACCTCAAAAAAACTCACATGTTCTCCTCATCCTGTGGGCCTCCCCTAGAAGATATCCCACCAACCACGTCCCGTCCCGACGCCAAGACTTTGCATGAACGGCTCTTAAACCCCCTATTCTCATTTCTCGGTGCAACTGGACCGTTTCCAGATCCCACCTCCGCCAAGACACCTTCCGCCGTTGAAACAGGTTAGCTACCCCGGACACGATGATATGCGGAACGCTAGCGGTAGACAGAGATGGGCGCAGGGATCAGAGGCAATTTCCGTGGTCTCGGGGGCGGCCATGCTACCTTGCCCTAATGTTGGGATGGCTGTCATGCTTGCTTTGGGAACTACCTGCCTACCTACCTAGCAGACAAAATAGATCGGGTGCTGTGTAAGAGACTGAGTACCGGTGTTACACTCGAGGTGTCTTAGTGTCATGGTATTTGACAGATTCTGGGGTTGAAGCTGGTAATGATTCGTGCGAATTTGATCTCGCAGGCCTCATAGACAACCTCCATACCCGGACACTGTAAAAAAAATCAACTGAATGTCTCTCAACCTTTGACACCTCACCAAACGTCGGGAAATATGCTCAGGACTCTGGGGTGCAGCTACCCGACGCCACGCGTTGTCTGGGCATACGAACGATGGATAAATCTTTTCGCAATGGAAACAAAATCCCGGCTAGGCCATCCTGGAGCACGGTGGGTCCGTGAATCATGAAACCGGCACCCATTCCCTGGTTTGGTAGCAGTGGTCCGTTCGAAGATGGGACATTAAAACTGGATGACAGCGTTGATATCGTCAGGGAATGTGTATAAAGACTCGAGGTAGAAGCATCCCAACCATCCAGATCAGCATCAGCATCAGCATCAGCATCAGCACCAGCATCATCACCAGCCCCAAAATCTCTTTCACTTGTTCCAGCCTTGAAAGTTACTATCCAACACGACTAAAATGCATCTTCTTACCTTCCTCGCCTCCGCAGCCGTCGTCACCGCCCAGACCAACACCGCCCTCCGCTCCGTCTTCCCCGTCCCCTCCGCAACCACTCACCTCTCCGCCGCCCGCACCATCGCGGCCGGCCAGTCCCTCGACGGTGGCATGAAGCAGTGGGACCGTAACCCCTCCACCTGCAGTGACCAGGCCGAAGGCGGCGAGAAGGACGCCGTCTTCATCCTCCAAGATGGCGCCACTCTCAGCAACGCCATCATCGGCCCCAACAACGGAGAGGGCGTTCACTGCAAGGGCAAGTGCACCCTCAACAACGTTTGGTGGACCGACGTTTGCGAGGACGCCGCCACCTTCAGGCAGACATCGGGAACCTCCTACGTTAACGGCGGCGGTGCCCGCGGCGCCTCAGACAAGGTCTTCCAGCACAACGGCGGTGGCTTGGTTGCCGTCAAGAACTTTTACGCTGCCAATGTCGGCAAGCTCTACCGCTCTTGCGGCAACTGCGGTACCCAGTACGCCAGACACTCGACTTTTGACAACATCAAGGTGGAGGGGTCGTCGAAGGTGGTGGCTGGTGTCAATGCCAACTTTGGCGACACCACCAGCGTGAAGAACAGCTGCTTGTTGAAGGGCGCAGCTTGCTGGATCTATCAGGGGAACAACCAGGGCAAGGAGCCCACCAAGATTGGTAGTGGACCTTCAGGAACTGCTTGTGCCACGGCCGCCATCAAGACCTCCGGGTGCTAAGTCAAGTTGGCTTTGAGTTAGGTAGTGTGATGGAAGTCCAAAAAGGAGGGAGATAATGTAAATATCTGGCCAGAAATTGAAACATGTACATGTAAGGCACTGGACATTCATTCCATGCATAATCCCAACATTGATCTTTTGTTATCCTTACCAAAAGCCTTGCTACTTCGCGCTGCCTCTTGTTATTATCCAATTTCGTTACCCCTTACTGTACTTCACTACCTACCACTTACTCGGCCACAAACCTCCTCCCCAGCCTCCTGCCCACCTCCCCACACCCCCCCTCCTCCTCCGTCAACAACCCCCGTTCCAGCATCCACCTGATCAAAACCAACCCACTCGCCGGCTTGATCTCTCCCATCCTCAACTTCTTCTTTAGCTCATGAACTGTAACCAACTCCCACCCCGCCACCTCCCCGTCCCCCTCTCCGGGTTTGGGAGTGACACCATCAGGGAGCTCCACCTCGAAGCAATGCTGCACCTGCATCTGACACCCCTCCTCCCCAATCTCCGTCTCGCAGAGCTGGAGTCTATTTTCCCCGACATATCTTGCATGGGACCGCAAATAAGGTGACGGCAACCGGACTTCTTCGTGTGCTTCGCGGACGATGCCTTCGAGGGGGGAGGAGTCAGACGCTGATAGACCACCGGCAGCGGTGCAATCCAACAGAGAGGGCCAGGCTGACTTCCAGGCGGCGCGGCGGGAGAGATACACCCTCACATCTTTCGCGCCGTGGTCTTGGTTGTCGGGGTGGGGGGCGGTGGCTGAGGCGGTAGTATGGCCTTGATTGAAGTTGAACTTTGACATGCCAATCTCTGACAAGGGCGTCGTAGCGGTCGAGGTTCCAGTGGTGCTAGTCAGCGATGTAATGGATGTGGAAGAGGTGACTCGCCCAAGTGTAGACAATGAGCTTGCATACGACGAAGAGATCGTCGCAGCGGTGTCTGGAGAACAGTAGGTGAAGGCGACGAGAAAGACGCTCTCGTTGATGATGCCCAGCATATCTACTCCGCAGCCATCAAGCTCCAGCACTGGTTCCCGGGTCGGCGGGTAGAGCAGCGAGAACAGTTCGTTGCACCAACGGTATAAGGAACGTCGGGTGATGACCCCTGTCTTTTTGTTCTCAGCCGCGACTTGGAGGTGGCCGGCCCAAAGGGTATGTCTCATTGCTTTAGTGCGGGTCTCGAAGGTGTTAGGGATATCGTCTGGGATTGTGAGTGTGATTGCCTTCGCATCGTGGTCGAGGAGCCAGTATTTGGTAGGCCAGGGGAGGTCGGCGACGAAGTTGTCGTGGATATAGCCAAAGGGCTGTGGATACGGGTCGACGAAAAAGGTGTAGTATTTCGAGAGGTGGTTTGAGTATGAGATTGAAGAGAAATACGGCCAACTGGGAAAGACATTTAACAGTTAGCGGCGATCAGTGAAAGTATGAGGGCTTGAAGGATCGTTGTGGCTGCTGGATAGGACTTGCGTATCGACCATGTTTAAAAGGTCTAGGTTGGTGTAGGGGGCATTTTCTGCCAGTTTGGCTCGTGTTTTGAGCAACGACATGGTGACTTGGCTGTGAGAAATGCCAATAAGGTGCGATAGGGTCAAGAAAGGCTTTGGTGTTGCCCTCAGTTCGAAGGGCTCACTCAATAGGAAAGAGCAAATGTAGCTTGACGGAGCACCTTTATAGGACTGCCTCCCTTGCAATCCATGGCAACTTCCACCTCTTGGTTGTCTGCCACCCCGCCTCGCGCAGGTGTTCCCAAACCCAGGCCACTCTGTCACGAAACTGTCTTACCGTAATACACTCTATAATCCATGGCCTCTGCCGGTTACCTCAAATCCATCCCAATGTGCAACTTGGTATCTGATATTTTCCACATCTCCAACAGAAATGCAGGGTATGACCCCGGTCCGTTTGCCTAACGATCCTTTCGCACGATTCCCTGTGGGCCTGTAAATGGCCGCCGCCCGACGGACTTGCCTCTGAAAGACTTGAAATGGAACGGGTCCGACAACGGCAGCAAAGACGTGAGAACCGTGCAGTAACTACCACCAAGTGTTTACGGCCGCAGAACAGTGATTGGATCCCCAATTCGGACAGTGTAGGGAACTTTGGCACACCATCGGCACTGTCTGCTGGACGGAGTGCCAGGCCAATCTGCATTTGGTGGTTATCGCCGAGGCTATTCTCCTTCCTGACAATGCTGATTGTGTATGACATGGAGTCGTTGTAGCAGTCATCCTGGAGGTTGTGGATATGCTGTGTTAGTTCGTGGATCTGTCCGGCTGACAGTCTTACTGCTGTCAGCATTAAAGAGCATGGGGCAAGGCGAGGCGGCGCGTATGTTCAACAGCCTCATGTCTTTCAGTCAGCTCAGTATCGACGCTTTGAGGACACCGAGCCATGCCATTTGGGCCGAAATAACTCGGATGTTCTAGAATGTTACCCTGGCGGCTATCATTTTCCGGTGTCTGGCGTTGGTGATCACATACCTGAATCTGGTCGGCTGCGAGGCCAACTTCTTTGAGTATCTATAGGCCGTGGATGTCGAACAGTATGCAAGGCCCAACGACCTAGCTGTGCCCCATCATACCCGTACGCCACAATCCATCGAATCCCAATTCCTTCGGATACTGGCTACTGAGCTTGGCGTGGCTTCATGCAAGGATCTTCGGAATGTAACATCGAATCGCTGCCAATCCCTGTCCATAGCTGTTGACTGAGCTGCTTTGTCAGTTTGGCCGCTTTTGAGTTCTGACCTATGCATAATCTCCATGATCTTACACTAGATAGGGAAATGCGACCTCCTCGTCGTAATAGAGAATTTGGGTTCTGACCTGCTGTATGATGCAAGAACGGTTTTTGCAGACGTCAGAAGCCTGTGACGATATCACCATCAAGCTCTCCTCGAATTCAGCCGGCCCAGAAAGGAAATCCGGAAGAAAAGAGTTAGACCGGCATGGAAGCAAGCGAGCTGCTTCCCCGCAAGATCTGATTGGAAGGCTTGTTGATCGCTTGTCAAGATCGTGATCTGCTTATTCCGATTCAAGCGGTTACAATATCGTTCCAGGGCGCCGGTACTGGAGAACGGCATCTATTAGTCTCATTGTGTTGCCCTGATGGTGGTGTATAAAGGGCAAGATATCCTCGAGATGGAAGGAAACTGAGTTGTTGGTAGGCCATCAACAAACACCAGCAAGCAACATAAATACCATCAAAATGATGTCCATCCGCGCCCTCTTCTACACCCTTACCTGCCTCCTATTCTCAGGCTTGGCACTGGCTCAAGCAACACCCCGGGCACCAGGCCTGACATTCCTCTACTCGCTTAACTGCACACTGGGTGCCTCTCTTCCCGTGGGAGCTGGTCCTAATGGAAACCGTGTTGTGATCCCCATCACGGGTGGATCATTCAAGGGGCCCCGTCTCTCCGGTACGCAGACCAACCTCACACATCCTCCCCTACGTAGGCTGACACCTTCGTGACATGCAGGCAAAGTGCTCCCTCTCGGCGCTGACTGGGGCCTGATCGACTCCAAGAACACCTTCTCGGCCGACACCCGCTACCAGTTGCAGACCGACGACAATGCCCATATCTTCATCAGTACTAGTGGTCCGGCGCAGTCTGACGGCTTCATCCACCTCCGTATCAAGTTCGAGACGGGCAGTTCTAAGTATTATTGGTTGAACAACGTGATCGCGGTCGGGGTTCTGACGTCGGGGAACGGGTTCGTGGCTATTGATGCTTGGCAGTTGACGTCACCCGCGAAGGCTTAAGGGGTGATCGGATTGATAAGCAAAATTCGTCAGAGTTACTTAGAGGGTTGGAGACAGAGCGACGTTGCGATACTTGAAGTTTCATTTCGCTTTGTATTTGATGGCAGCACGAGTAATCGGCGTTCTTGTTAGAGGACCCTGGGTTTCAGCCCCGCAGTGCTGCAAAAGTTGACACTTTTGATTTTGGAAGATGCGGCCAGGCACTGAATGCACCTTACCTTTTTTTTTTACAAATGAATAAAACAAGTAGCCATTCGCTTCCCCCCTAAAATCCAATGCTACTATTCTCTCCCCGACCACATCAGGCTCTTCTTCGATTACCCAGGCACACAAATAATGATCACCCTTCACGCAATATCCCGAAGCTACCATGACATATTGTTAGAAGTTCGATGCACTCTTTTAGGATGAATATCATGGGGGTTGCAACAGTGTGATTGTATTGCTCGTGCTCCTCTGTCCTCCCGTTCCTTCAAAGCCAGAGAACCTCCATTATATCTATACATGGTGACAACGTTGGTGGCAAACGGTACCATGTCCAGCTGAACTGGTTACGTCAGTTTCAGCTCCCATGAGCTCCTATTCAGCTTGGTTGACCAGAACCCTATTTTGTCTGACAACTCCTCACCCCAAAGTCAAGCAGAGCCACTGGAACCTCGTCCCCGTATCAAACCGTTGGAATTTTTCCTACCGTATGATGAGTCTTCCCTCAGGTTCCGTTTGAGATTGACGAAGATCCAACGAGAAGAGAGTGGTTCACCAGTAACCTGCGGTGGAGTTCTTCTTTTCAAATTCCGGGGTTGAAGGAAAGTGTCGTGGGTGTTCGGAAGGTGTTCAGAGAGGATGACGAGCTTCTGCCAAGGGATAGGATTATTCTCGGAGGTTCTGGGCAGGGGGTTGCTGTGTGAGTCCCCTTCTCTTGCGTGTTGATCGAAATACTGATCAGTACATAGTGCCTTAGCTGCCCTCTTAGCCGACGGGCAAGACGGGTTTGCCAGTTTATGCAGCTTTTCTGGTTACTTTCCCTTGCACCATGAAGCGAAGGTAGTCATCCATCAAGAACGTGAGCCTGGCATAGGGTTTTGTTCCCCTGCCAAGAAAGCGACAATTATTGAGAGAATGTTCGGCGGTCTCCAATGGCCCTGCGTGGCTTGGGTCCCTCGGGGTACTACGTACCGGGTAGGAACCATGTTGCCGGCTCAAGTCGGGAAGATGACCAAACTCTGGCTGGAACTGCAGCATTTACGGGATGATCAGACCGTCCCTGGGAAGTATGGGGACCACATTAAGGATGGTATGGGGCGGCTTGGCTGGAAACTTATAGGTGGTTCAGTATCAGCGGGGACATTGGGTTGATGAACCACAAGGAATAGATGGGTTTGAGCGACTGGCAAAGAGGTGTTAGGCGGCAGGGATGTACAAGTCCAAAAGCTAGTTGCCTCTTTTGTGGAACTGGCAATGATCTACACTACAGACAACAATAGGAATTCAGATCGTAGTTGGGGTTGAAGATCACCCCCGGGTAACCCTCCCATGTCGTGATAAAGAAATAGAGACTGCTACTGCAAGTAAGCATCTCAAGAGAAAGTCACTGGGCATGGAAAGATAGTTAATATGAATTCTAAGAGGCCTTGTGATTATCCTTTCGAATCTGTTCATAAATAGCCTGGTAGTTTTCCTAATCTATAACCTACCTCCACATCTGCAGATAATTTGAAGACTTAATCTAGCCTAAGGTACTCCGCCAACCAATCAAACTATGAAAGTTTACAGTGTATATCTAAAGATATCAGTTATCATCCAATGAAGCTCCTTTATGCAATCATCAAAGAAAGATAAGTAAGCTTTCCTAGTACACCATTGCCGATAGATAGACAAAGTATTCTTTCATACAAATAGAAAATCCTGAGAATACCTCCGTGAATGATGGTAAACTCCCTTAGATATATAAAATGCTACACTGACAGATAATTTGCGAGTGATATCCGAGGGCCTCTGCTGTTGGACATGGCTATTAAATTTGTAATATATTTATTG
>MU866622.1:0-11727 GCA_033296915.1 Triangularia setosa | reverse complement strand
CCCCGGAGAGTTGCGAGTAGTCGGATGTAATTTACTCTGTCGAAGGCGCCTGTGAGATCTAGCTGTAGTAGTGTGGCTGTGGCTCGCTGTCTCCACGCCTCTCTA
This sequence comes from Triangularia setosa, assembly GCA_033296915.1. Taxonomy (NCBI): domain Eukaryota; kingdom Fungi; phylum Ascomycota; class Sordariomycetes; order Sordariales; family Podosporaceae; genus Triangularia; species Triangularia setosa. The sequence continues at coordinate 11,622 of MU866622.1, read as the reverse complement.
ACCTGAGCCGTTACTAGTCTTATTGCCAGCTCTGTGGATCTATGCTTTCTATTGCCCATCTGCTCCTCTGGCAGTAGTCCATGTGCCTCGGCTGCTTCTGTAATTCGTTTTGTAATCACTGCCTCGATAATCTTCCCAATAGTAGGTAGTAGCGATATTGGCCTATATCCTCCCGGGGTCTGGTAGTCTGCTGGCTTCTTTCCTGGCTTAGGTAAGCCGTTTATTTAATGCACATGTTAGACTCACATTATCTAGAGTTAATACCGCGTTTTGGGACAAACCATATTCCTAAGAAACATGACGGCACCCGATCTGAGAATCCGGCTGTTAGATATTCTTGGGAAGACATCCATCTCCGCCACACCTCCCGCTTGCTTATTTGAACCTCATGGTACATGATCTCCGCTCCAAGTTTTGCATGATTCATGGTGTTTTTGGCCCAAATACTGCAACATTTGGTCAGCATAACATGTGTGATAAGCAAGTCAGCCAGACAAGCGAGTTAGCCACTTTCTACCACCCCACCACATCTATCTTCAATTACACAGCCACAATACTAGGAAACTACAATAACTGAATCAGAAACAGATGAATCAGATGATTCTACAGCCTCCTTGCAGGTGCGTGCATTATGGCCAGGCTTACCGCACACACCACAGCACCGAATCTTCGTACGAGACACCACCACTTTGCCGATTTTCCTAGATTACCTTCTCACCCAAGGCCTTCTGATCCAGTAGATCCTGTGCCTCTTGTATAATAAGTGACCCTCCAAGCCTCGCACGTGTTTTTTTGGCTCTCCGTCTCTTATTAAGCTCCTCATTGGCCTTACCTAGCGAAGAGTTTTCTGCACGGAGAAGGGCTACCTCGTGCATTATTGCCATTGCTCCCTTAGTAAACTGGTCCACAGCGGTTAGTATTGAAGATGGAGAGCTGCTTTGATGGTTGGAAATTCGAATTTTAATAAGCTCCGACAGTGAGGTTGCTTCTCGAGGGTTGTGTGGTGTTTGGGAGACCCAAGGTAGTGCTGTGCCCGGCCTTGAGGATGGGGGTATTGGAATCCGGAGCCGTACATCCAGCTTGGAAAGCACCCTCTCTGGATCGCACGGCACAAGGCCAGTACCCGCAAAGCCACCCTGTATATTCTTCCCCGTCATAGAGGCGAAGAAGGCCTCGCGGAAGGCACAGAGGAACTCCAATTTGCTGATGTGTGTGATGTTTATCCACATCGACTGCTCAATCTGGCGGCTATACGCCTTCTTAAACGGCGCAAAACAACCAAAATCTAATGGCTGAAGTAGGTGGGAGGAGTGCGGAGGCATACATAGTGTAATAATGTTTTGCTCCTGGCACAGTAGGTTTTGAATTCTTCGGAGTGGTGGCTCTCGTGGCCGTCAAGGATGCCGTACTAGGCCTTGACGTTCTGTACAAGGGAAAACCACTCGCCAATAACCTTTGGATTCTCGCATTCTGATGTGATAAAGTTGTGAGCCCAGCGTTTGCTGACAGGGTGCGCGTCGCGTTCACGTAACAATCGATTGGCCATATCTTCCACATAACAAAGCCGAGGGTAAAATGCGCGCGCACAAAGCTCAATTGTATATTGAACAATTGCTTGCTCTTCCAAATCTATAAGCTTGCCTGAGCTGGCCGGCATATCGCGTCGTGAAGGCCGACCGGCGCGTCGGTAGCGAAGTGTTGCTTCTGGAACGTTGTATAGTTTGGATGTGGCAAGGACATTGGGATTTTGCTCTTTTTGATTGCTTCAAGACCTAGAAGAATATGGGCTTTGTTTGAGGGGTTCGCCATGGCTTGTTGTGGTAAAATAGAGTGTCAAAGGTGTTGTGTTGCGTGGAAAATTCGCCGCTCGCTTATATTCGCCGCTCGCTTATCACGCACGTTATTCAATTGTGGCAAGAGAATAAAGAGTTGGGACTGATAGCAGATATTATTCAAGCGAAGAGGAGCACTGTTGATATCACTGGCAGATAAGGCTGATCAGGTAAGCACTCATCTGATGTACCCAGTTCCCATTGCCTGCCATCGCGAACCATCCGCCCGGAGGAATCCTGCTGTTATCTTAGACCAGATTGCCAGGGCCAATGATCTTTACGTGTTCCTTGATACCGAACAACTACAAAGTATTGTAATTGCCCCTCCAGTTGCCTCCACCTTTCAATCGCTAGCTGAAGGTCATCAGTTTTTCGTTTAACCCGTCTCAAGTCATTGAGAGTATAAATAGACCTATAGAACCATGGTAAGGGTGGCTATTAAGTTTTGCACGTGACAGAGGACCCGATAATTCAATAGCTAGTTTACTGAGAAGATACTTGGCGAGCCATCTTACTATGGATCTCCTGAGCCAACTCCATGCGCTCTTTTTTTGGTCGATATAATATTCGATAATAGCATCATATACACCAATAAAGTCGCTTTGGATAGGCATGTTTAATGTATCTGTTTTGATGCGGAAGTAGTCCAGTGAATCGAATCGTTAAAGGGTGCGGAGACTAGTTCCAGAGTTTCAGGTGGTAAGTTTATTATTTATAACTTCGACAATTCAGGTGAGGGAGGCGGCAAAAGAGGCTGAAGTACTGGAGCATTTGGCATCCACCCAAAACAACCTTGTCCTTAAAACTTTGTCCAAAGAAAAGTGCCAGTCTATCAAATGAAGGGACTTGCTACCTATCGACCAACTTAGGATGTGGGAGTCAACATCTTGGTGATAACGGTCGTTTGATTGACTATCCTATGGCACATTTTCATGTGTATTGTCTTTTATCGATATGGTATTCAACCATGGCATCGTACCTACACACCACTGAATTCAGTCTGGGATCCTTGTTGATGTGGTTACAGTGATCGAAGTGTCGTCGTGGATGGTCGAGCTGGTGGTGACAGTGTGGGAGCTTGTTTACAAAGCTCTGCATGGAGATATTATTTTGTATACCTATAGAAAAGTATGCATAGGTGATTAAACTGATGAGCCAGGCTGACAGCAGGGGTTATTAATCAAAGTCGGTGGCACAGATTGTTTGGGAGTCCACTAGCAGGTGTCAAATCAACATCGGATGGACCAATATCTTGTTCAAAGATTGACTGCTACGGAGCGCTTTGCCACAACTCAAATACCATCCTTCCATTTTGGCTGAAGACGATAACCTCTCCGTAGGTGGCATCATCAGCAACTGATAGAGAGGTCACTATCCTGTGAATCACCCCCTCAACGTCTTCCACTTCTTAGTCTCTTGCTCATGGTACTTGATGTTTGACTCGGTTGCCCACAGCTTCTGATATAGATATTGCCTGAGGCACCATCATATTAGTTTCTGACCTTAACAAAGCTCCGATACCTCGCCGATAGGAAGTGTTTTAGTACCTTATGAGCATCCGCTCTGACGACCTGATCATGTCTTGGATAGCAGCACAGCTGTTCCGAGTCTCCGGCGGGCGACTTAACTCCGAGTCTGTCTCTGCGTCCAACGACTCCAACTGTTGATGAATCGCCTTAATCTTTTGCCTCTTCTCAGATTTTTGGCCAATGTGATACTCAATCATTGCATCACACACGCTGTTGAATTGACTCTGAGTGGTAGGCATTTTGCTTCAAAAGGGCATTGATCGTCGCTGATGTTTGGTCGGAAGGCTCGTCGCTACTGTGCGCGCCCAGGGGATCTGGAGCTGGTTGTGGAGGAGAGGAAAAAGTTGAAACGGAGCGGTTGGCGTTAGAGTTGGTGAAATTTATGACAGTGAAAAATCAAAGCAATTGAAGAGCAGCTTGTGGTCTGTACTGCTATAGGTCAGGAAAGGTCCCTTGATTGCGTACCACCAATGTTGAGAGCACTTTATCTTGATCTCAATGAGCTTGCTCCATTATGCCCAGTCACCGCTCTTCAGATTTCCGTTGGTGGGGCGGTCAAACAACCAGTTTCCAAACCAAAAAGTCAAAAGCAAACTTGAATAATTGGTATTGTAGCTATTGTTCAAGTATAGCAATGCCAAATCTGTGGCAGAGAAACGACAACTTATATATTCGCCATTTTACAGGTACCATTCTGATAGAATGTTGCTATTCTAATGCTGCTATTGACCGCAAGCGCAGGCAGCAGTTGTTGGAACAAGATGACCGTTTCAACACGCGCAGCCTGTGCTGCTCAAGATTTCATCAGAGCTCTCCAACAAAACAGCAGCCCAACCCTTCAGTATTTTCCACTTCCCAGCCTCTCCCTCGTGGTACTCAACTTCATACTCAGCCTTCTTGGTTCCCCGTTCCAAATACCAACTACTCGAGTAGTACACTACCAGTTAATCGATCTTCTAACTTATCAAAGAGGAACAAGTGTCAAGCGAGTTTGCAAACGAAAACGGAAAGTCTACACCATCTAAGTACATATTCACTTCTCACAACCATTCTCTTCCTGTAATCAGCCAGTTCCAATCTGAGATCTTCGGCCACTACCATTTTCTTTTCGTTTTCTAATCCATGTAATTGATCACAGCATCACAAAGGCTGTTGAGTTTGGTTTGAGAAGGCATTTTTCGTTCAAGGAGGTCTGTTGTAGGCTCCAACGGTAACCTCTGTCGCAAATTGGAAGTGAAAAGTGGGTGTGGTGCGGTTGGTGGATCACGACTGTGACAAGGGCTGGTATTCAGGGCTTGGAATAACATAGGTTCAATTCATTTTAATAATCTTCAGTGGCCTCAAGATCCTTGATGAGGGATCTTTTCGTCCCGCTGCACTGCTCTTTTGCTCATGTATTTATCTCTCTCAAAGAGGTCCGTGCTTGTGATAACCTTAGCCATCTTCCAAGTCCTCTAATTATACACGAGTCAATAATGCCTCTGTTGCTGCCGCCGGTAACCCGTCGCTCGTTTCACTTTTCAACAACCGGCTCAGAGCTTTCAGTTCACTGTGTTTTTGGTTGTGCTCCAGGCCATGGCGGTTGACGTGTGACAACGACTCATAAGAGCAAGTCGAGTGTATCGCAACCGCCTGAGACGCCAGAGTGCCTGAAACTGGTGAACAAATTGATACGGTCTCAACACTGTGACAGTGTTATCGCTATTGTCGAAACCAACATCGAGTCAACCACTGCGCGCTTCCATTCTGCTTCTTTACAAGCCCCATCAATTTTGCACGTTCCAGTCGATATCCATCACTGAGCCCATCCAAGGTACAATCTGACGCCGATATACCATTGTAACACAGCCAGATTGCGATCTTTGAGCCCAAAGTGTCGTTTTACATGTCAACCACTTGATGTTGATGGCGTCATCATTGAGATTCTTCACCTCTGATGAACAAAGTCTGGTGTTGACCTTGGAAATCTCATAAGAAAGACTCTGTATTTCATCAGCAACGCAATTTCTTCAAAGTCCTCTTACCCAGTCCACCTCACTACCTACATTATTCTGTATAATACCATCGATCCGTTCTCCATCAATCCGTTCTCCATCAATCCGTTCCCTAACGCTCCACGGCCAGAGCTACGTACCTGCCACTGTGAAGTAGGCTCACAGGACCGTATTTAAAGTCCAACCGCACAACTTCGCTACCATAGACTGAACTATACTTTCCCAACGGCCGTGTGGATCGATTTGATGAAGAAGTCCCTGTAAAATGCTTGATGTAATAAATTCCCTCCAATAAACTTCCATTGCGCTGGAAGATCACGTGCTCACTTTCACCTGCCACCCAGATCAAGAAACCCCGACGTTACACCTCGACCAAACCAACCAACCGGGCATCAAGCCCCAACCGAGTCTTGTCTCAGCCTCACGAATATGCCTACCCAAAGCCAGTTCAACGCGCTCTGCGACGCCATGATTGAGTACCACACGGGGAGGAAACTCGCCGAGTCGAAATACGTCGAGAAACTGAAAAAGGAGCGGGTCGTCTTCGAGGACGAAATTGAAACATTTGAAGCAGACCCCACAGGTGGGAGGGGCTGTGGTTGGAGGCATGAGTATGAGCGGTAAAGAAACAGAAACTGTCTATTTATGCTTTACCTTTTTGGATATGAACTAATCTTGACGGTGTATGGCTACCTAGTTTCGATAGGTTGATGGTGTTGCTAGGCTGGGCTGAGAATCGGGTGAATCACCACCAGGGAGAAGTTGAGAAGTGGAAGACCCTGATGAGGGGTTGAGTGCTGGAACTGTGGCAGGCAGTGTAGGAGAAGCAGTGTTGCTGTGATATGGATCAGAAGATACTACATTACACATTATACCGACGCTTGTTAAGATATCTCTGGAGTGGATCGCAGGCACGGTCCGAGGGCACATAGATAGCTAGGATGAGATCGTCAAATAAGAAAACCAGACTAAGTTCATGCCAACAAAAATTATTAGATAGTACCAGCGAATGGACCATTACAGCATCGACACCAAATAATCGATTGTCGGAAAGCTGTTGTGTATCCATGAGCCACGATGTGCTAAGAGTTGGGTGAGTTATGAAGTGGCGGAAAGGTGATGAATCTACTGATGGATGTAATGTTGAGTTCAAGGCCTTCATTCCTGAGGCATGATTGCATGGCGCTCGGTCAGCCACATCTGTGTGGTCCCCAGGGCATGAAGTTCTTGGCAAATATGGGGTATTTGAGTTACGGTTCAACTGGTCCTGGGTGTCAAACAATAATAAAGATGGGGTGCAAACTTGGTCAATTCGTTCGTTGTTGGAGGGAAGACGGCCAGGTAGCACAGGCTCTCCTGACCGGGTGGTCCAGGTCAGCGCTGGCATCAAACCAAATCAAATCAAATCCGGCCCCTGGTTTTGATTTGTTTGACGATTTTGGACCCGGATTTGCTTTGATGGCGATACTGTGTGACGATCCCCTGTCCAGAACCTCTGAAAGGGATACCGGTTGAAGGCGAACTTCTAGATAATGGATCGGTGCAGCTAAACAGTGCATAACAAGATGTCTCAATGTAAACACAAGATACCGTGAATACAAACCGCAAATTGCATCCTGCGGAACTATCTACAAGCTATCTAGTTCCTCCGTATATATAGACTCTTTATCCGTCGTGCTCGTCCTTGTGCCAGGGTCGTGACATCAGCCCAGTCGTTGCTTTGGCGCTCCAACATTCTGCATCTCGCTGCCGCGAGACCTGTTCGTAGCTCTTTGAGCTACGTCTTGACAGTAGAGCCTGCCCGTACCTGACGGAATAGAGCCCAGACTGTAGCTTAGCTGAATACCACTGCCATTGACCTGTCATCCTGTGCCCGTGACAGTGTGTTTTGAACCTGATTACCAATGGAAACTTGCCCGACCACCCTGGTACCCGACTCTCCCAAAGATGACAAAGCCCAAGTCCTTGATGATAAAACCCATGAATCTCCTCGGCTAACAAAAGTTGGCTCACGTCCTCGCCCGTGACCTAGCCCCTCAACTCCCTCCACTTCTCAACCTCGCCCCCATGATACCTGAGCTGTCGCTAGGCCGCACGCAGCTTCATCTCGTTGGCAAGCCTAGATTTCAACCACCACCAGACGATAGGGGACTTTCTGGTCGCTGTGATACTTGATCATTGCATTGAAGAAGGAGGCAAATTGGCGGGGAGTGCAGATGATGGGCATTTTCTCGGTGTGTTGGTGGGATTGGGTGATGGAATGGTGACTTGCTCGCTTGCTCGGACGATCAGGTAAAAGTCACAATGAATGAGACACCGTTTGGGGAAAAAGAAGATCGGAGCTTTTGGTAGACAGCCAGTGAAGCATCCTTATCTACAACAGAGTTCGGCGTCTGATAAGCAGTGTCCCGCAAGAACTTACACGCTGTGGGACTCACTGGCAGAGTATCGGACCTTCCCTGGAACAGCTCCAGCTATCGTTGTTACTTATGGAGGCAGGCAGGCACGACATGGGAGGCTGCGGGAGAGAGACCTTTCGTGGAGGGTCGACGCGTTTACTGATTTTGATATCTCCCTCCAGTATCATCCATCATTCAACCGCATCACACCATCACAGGCTTAGAACAGTGACACTGAATAGGAGCGAGTAAACAAACAGCAGAAGGAGGTTTGGGTGGCTGGCTTAGTAAGATACCAGTGGATATCGGGACCATGTATAAAGGAGCCTTGTCTTGCATTTTCATTTCATTTTTGATCAACAATTCACTTTTGTACAATCTTTTTTCCTGTGTATCGGGCCTGGGTCGCTGGTCCTGCTCACCAGTGATCAGAGAAGCAAATTGAGTCTTATATTCTTGCGTGGGATACGGCCTTTTCTTGAGTGTGTTGGTGTGTGTGCTCACGCGCCTGTTCAGCACATTCAGTCCGAGCTCTTCGGTACTCAGCATTATCAATGACAAAGCAAGGGCACCACTGTACAGAAGTATGTGTTTATTCACCATCATCAACTCAAAGGATAGTTATCTCTTCTAGAATAATAATAATAATAATAATAATAATCATGTCTCTTCTAGAATTGAAATCTTTCCACCTTCCCATCTTGTCCTCTGTCGCGCCTTTTTCGTTTAGGCAGCTAGTACAAAACCCAACCACTAATCCATTCGTATCTTGTTCCATCATGTCACAACCAGTTCATCTCTAAGACTCTTTGAGGGCCAGTAGGAAACTCACAGCTCCCCTCCTTATTCTGCAAGTAGGCAATATTGTTGAATTCGACATCCAACCTGCCAATCTTCCAGATATAGCCATTCTCCCCCTCAACGTGCCGGCTCTAGGTGTTCTCCAACTCGTCAACGGTCTTTAGGATAGCGATGCCGTGGACAGGCTTGGGCTGGACATGGGGAACGGCGAAGGTGGCGGTCCAGATGAGGGTAATCTCAGAAAGATAATAGGCATCCTCACCGCCATTGTTACCGCCATCATCATCGCCGCCGGTGACATCCGGAACGGTAACTGGGGTGTCGGTTACCGGAACGACACGAGGAATATTGATGGTGGCGGCAGTGGCGGCGGCATCAGTGGTGGAGGAAGACACACGATCGTTCCAAGGATTCGGGGATCCATCCTTTAGAGTCGGAGTTGGGACCCTCCAAAGTATCTACCAAGTCATTGAAGACTGGCTGGCATTGCCTGATAGGTCTCAGAGTAGCATCCGCTGAGAAGCCGGTGAGGAGAGGGCTGAAAGAGCGCATCTTGACCGACTCTGCGGTGTGTTGTGTGTAAAAGAGTGTGGGTAGGAGAACGAGTGTGCGTGTGATGATGAGATGAGGAATTAAAACCGATCCTTTACGGCAACGAAATCCTAACGTCCATCTTGGAATGTGTGGAATGCTCGATCATACCCTCCGTGACGCAGCACCCCAGGTACTGCCACCTGTAGCCTGCCGGATGGGCATTGCCTTGTCATGCCCACGGATGTTAGATAGCTAGGCAATTACGAGCATCGATTCCTGCATGTGCCAGCATTGTGCCGTGGATCGCCTGACGGGTCAACGGCCACGTCTCAATCAGTGTATAGGCTTGCGGAGAAAGTCCTATTTGTCAGAACAGAGCATTGACTGCCAACGAGGAGGAACCTCCTCGGAGATGTCGTCGTCCAAAAGTAAGGTCGTGTATGGCGACCGAAACACCAGGGTGTGGTCCTTCTAGGTAACTTGGATCTTGCTTAGCCATTCCGGTTTTCGTAACGGTAATTGGCTCGGCGGCCCGAATACTTGGTATGATAGTAAGTGGGAGAACCGAAGTAAAATTACCGGATCTTATGCTGGGCCGAGGCGGCAGTTGCACCATCGCGGACCGTCCCGGCAGCCAGTCAGGGTTGAAAGACTCTGACCAGCCTCTGTGTCATTGCTTTGATGTCCGAAAGGTTGCTGCTGTCAGTGTGACAAGACATCGCCCCGCAATCCTTCCTCTAGTGGATCAATCGCATAGCCGCAAACACGCTGACGTCTCTCGTGAAAGTCCCGATAGATCCCGTTCCAGATCTCCCTCTCGACGCACATCTCAATACCCTCCTTGACCCGACACTTCGGCTCCAACTTCAACCTCAGATCCTCCGACGTCCCCAACCATGGCTTTGGTAGCGGCCAGTCTGAAAAGTGCAAGTACTTCGCCTCGTTGTACACCTGAACAGGGTCCCACTCCTCACGATCGCTTCCCAAGTACTCGGCATGCTCGCCATCCTCCCAACGAAACACCTGCGTCAACAAGGCATACCGTCGATGTGGAATCACGATGGCGCTATCCTGATACAAAGTGTTGAGAATCTCCATGTCATACTCGTCCTCACCGCCTTCTTTCGTGGCGTCCAACACTCTCTGGAACTCGGCGGCACTTGGCTCGACCAGCAGGATGTGGGAGGCCAACTTCTTCTCGTCAGGATAGAGCCAATATGCCCGTGGCATTGCAACTGGAGATGTCGGGAGGGTGAACAGCTCGTCCACGGAATCCAACAAGATAGCATCCGAGTCCAGCGATAGGACACGAGAATACTGCGTTTGGTTAAAGGCTAAGAGCTTGGTGAAGGACTCGGCCCATGTGGCTACGGAGACAGTCAGTTGAGGCACGAGCCAAGGAGTGCGGGCATGACACGTACAATCTACCGTCAATTTATGCTGCACTGACACCGGCACCAACCGCACATTGAACTCATCTCGAGCCTTGATCAACAGCTCGATCTCATGTTCTGCCCTCCCGTTGATCTCTTCCGCCGCCTCATGGTCCTCTAGGTTGAACATTTCCGCCGGATACATCATGATACGATCCGCCCTGCTCCCATACTGATGCAGCTGCTCGAATAGCATGACCGAGTTGCAGAGGTAGTGGCTGTTGGTCACATATTGAAGATAGGCAAACTTAGACCAGTCAAGCGCATCCGAAGGGGACTCGGTGGACTCTGGTGCTGCTGGACTTGCGACTGAGCTTGGTGATGGTGGTAGTTGCAGGGCGCTCCACCCCGCTGACATCTCACTTGGGCGCACAAAAAGCAGCAGCAGGACACACGTCAGCATGAATACAATCCAGATACGCACCCGCCGAGGAGGGATCAGGTCGCTGATGCTGGGACCCATTGTTGGCGGCTTGGTTACGATCATTGTGACCAATGAGAAGAAAAACAAGAGGCTTCAAAAACACCAATCTGCTGTCAACAACCCGTTGTCGAGTTCTTGCCGTCGTGCCAAAAAGTGGTACTTATCTTTCTCTCAACCTCATGATCTCTGGCGAGGAATGGGGCGATGCCTAGGCTCACTGCTGACAAGAGGGAAAATTCGAATTTTGAACAAAGCGGCCATTCCTCGCACTTTTTGTCTGGCACAGGGCCCTCAGCTTTGCGACCCCTGACAGGGATGCCCATGGCGCAACTTTGATATTGTATCAGCTCAGCTAGTGAATTGCGTTGGTTGCCCGTCACACGTGCCCGTGTGGTGGCACTGTTGATCTTGCCAATATGCCGCTTTGGGGTACCCGGAGAAATGTTCGGATTCTGAGACAAGCGTTTGCAGTTATGAGTCGTGTGTTGGTGGTCATGGTAAAATCTTGGTTTAATGGCTGGACTCTCTCGGGTTTAGCATCCACATCATGTTTTGCACTTGCCCTATGAACATAAAAACTGTTAACGTACTTGCATAGCAGATGACGCAACATAGCGGATGACGCACTTTCCACCCCACCTACCATCTTTCACCTTTACCACCACTTTTCTCCATC
>MU866621.1:0-11806 GCA_033296915.1 Triangularia setosa | reverse complement strand
CGAGCCCGTCGCTCCACTCCCGATTGGTTCGTAATGATTGGCTGGGAGCATCCTGCGCTCCGTGCGTTAGTTCTTTCATCAACGATTGTGACAGTTTCCCAGGAGAAGGCGCTATTTGTATAGTAGATATATTAATGGCAGCGGTGAAACTTTCTAGTGCTCTTGTTGGATGACCAATCCAAGTGGCACGGGCGGGCAGCTTTGACTCATAGCTGCCTTGTCTTATTTAACCCTAACCCTGCCAAAACTGTACCGCCCGTCTTACTCGAGAATTGGCAAACCTAGGTGTTGACATTCTCAATAGATATTGAAAGAAATAATAGTTGCTTAGTGAAAATTGCCCAACAGAGAGGAAGCCCTGATAGAGATCTTCTTAGCAAGATAGGTCACACAGTACCTCCAGTCCCTACCCGTGTCCTTCTTTAGCTGTTGACTGTCCTTTGCTGGAGGAAAGGTTCTTTCAGACAAGTTTTATCTTCTTCAAATCAAGCCTTTCAAACCTCTTCCCCAACTCCTCGTCCACTGCCTCATCAAAAGCATATAGTCTCTCAGTAACACCGACCAAACTAATATCAATCTGAGCTCCCCTTTCACTGACACTGAGCTGCTCCCTGGAGTCTGCTTCGATCACCTTGGTGTTGATTTCCTCCGAGGCTTTCTCAGCTTCGCCCTCAGCTTCGCCCTCAGCTTCGCCCTTAACTTCGCCCTCAGATTCGTTCTTAGACTCAGCCCTCTTCATGTTTTCAAAGCTTTGATGAGTTACCCGCAGCCGTTGTAACAGGCGATCCCAGTCCTGTTCTCCTTCGTTTGTGCCATCGTGGACCAACTTGTATTTGATCCGTTGGCAGTGGGGCCCAAACACGCTCAAAACTCCGATTCGCCTGTACGTAGCCTCCCCTTCTTCACCTTCCACCTGACCATCACCACCGACAGGCTCAACAAGGAGGCCCTGAATACTCAGAGAACTATTCTCGGTAGGCTTATTCATCGTCAAGGGCACAAAATAGCCAGCCACCACTTCCGGCCCGGACTCCATGTCTTGATCCCACTCGATGTCGAATGAGAAGTGGAATGCATCAGAGTGGAAATTGCTGACACGAGAGGTTTCCTCACCATCCTCGTCTTTTATCACCAGCTCGTGGGCTTTCCCACCTCCCATAGCGAGCATGTACCAGGGCTTCTTCTTATAATCGGGGCGGATCTCGACGGGACGCATGAAACAGCGCATGGTGATGGAGGCATCTTTGAGAGACGCAGTGCGTTTCGATGAAAACACTGCTGTCGTCTTCACGTCCACAATATTGACCAAAGAGTATGTGCTTCCGCTGTAATCGAGATGGAACGGCGAGATAGGCCCGTCGATAGACAGCCAGGACCAAGTTGGCGCGAGGTAGTGCTTTGACGGCGGGACAGGGCGTGATTCGCCGGAAGACTGCCACAACAAGGATTGCGGAAGGGTGGAGCGCCATATGCCGGCAAGGTACGTGTCGTCAGGTAGGGCGACTTCGAATTCCTGAGCCAAGCCAGACAACGCCACGAGTTTGTCCTTGACGTGACTGAAGACTTTGCCAGAGTACTCCTTGCAGATCGTGTTCCAGGCCTGGAATACCGCCGGTGAGCCGTGCTCCATGGCGCCAAAATTGGACTTGGCCTGGAACTTTGGTTTTCCGTTGAAGACAGACTTGAATGGTGTTCCTCCCGGGAAGGTCTCGCTTGCGAAATAGGGGGCTTCGGCACAACACTCCCACATTAGCTCGTGAGAAGTGAAGTGTAACACCCTGCGGGATAGCTGGCGCTCCTGAAACACCCAGCCTCGCTTGGCTAGGGGGGACTTGGTGATGCTATTAAAAACGGCATGCGCGTCTTGAGTGAGCCAACATTTCCAGTTTTCTTGGCCGCGGAAGCAAATGTTAATGGGCAAAACAGCTAGTGGGTCTCTGTCTCTGAAGCATCCGAAGCGGCCATCAGGAGAATCGTCCGCCGAAATATTTAGCAATGCGTTCTTGTAGATATCATACATCTTGATGGACTCTCGTTGCCAGTCTTCCGGACAATTCTGAAGAATGCACAACGAGTCAATCCAGAGCCATCGGACTTTTGGAAGTACAGGATTAGCATCATGCTTTGTCAGGTGACTGATTGGAGTATTTTCACTCACTATTGAACCAGCTTGCAACTTTGACAGCATCTTGAAAAGTCTTTGGCAGCTCCGAGATTGGAACGCCGTCCCGAAGTCTCTTGGCAAGATTCTCTTTCGTCAAGACAGGTAGTTCACTGGCCCCCCATTTTCCCCAGCAATGGCTGAGAGTGACGTATTGTCGTTCTGAGTCGAAAGCGTCAGGGGTATCAGCAGGCATTGCCAGCTTCAGCATTGACGTCTCCATCGCTGATTTCACGTCCAGAAGTCGCAGTGGTAAACAATCTACAACAGCGGGGTTGCACTGACTGTGTTTTCCATCCTCGTTTGCCTGGCATCGTTCAAGCCAATGTATGGCATTGTCGCGGGTTAGCGCGGACTCTGTGCTGGAGTGTCGTTTCATGCTGCCCTCGTCGCTCATGCCAAAGAGCGCCGTGTCAAACTCAGAGGAAGGCCAAATGTGAAGCTTCAGGATGTTCCAGTAGTTTTTGGCAGATCTTGGGTGTCCCCGGTGGGTCAAGGCAAAATGCAATCGTTTAATGGGGGTTGTGTTGGACTGCCAGCAGATCTCGATGTTAGACTGGTCAATCGACTCCATCGCCAACCGTTCAACTCGCAGGGTAGCCATAAGGAAGACACAGAGATGGCAGCGCTCGTCTTCACCGTCTTGAAGCGTCTTTGCGCCGTGGTGAAGCAAGCATGCAGTAGGGAGGTCCTCCGCCGCTTCTTTGCCTTTGGATCTGAAAACATCCAGGTAATAGCCGAGGTAGTTGAGGGCCTTGTGGCAGATGTCACAGAGCCGGGTCATGCAGTCTATGCTTGCGGTCTCAGGCAAAGTCGCACGCACCTTGGAACCCTGGGCAGCGTCCGGGCATGGTTCTGTTGTTTCGTCTGGATGCGCTGCTGAGGATGCTCTGGTCTCATCGTGAGGAGTGGAAGGGGGTGGACCTGGTGCTTTGACCACGAAGATATCTACATCGTCGTCATCCACCCGATTAGGGCTGACAAGAACAAAGGAGGTGAGCTTGTCGTTGAGCGTAAGAATCTCGTCTGAGTCTAGAAGATTCATTGTGTCGGGATCAATCGTTCATGAGATTGTTGCAAGGAAAAAGCGAAAGCAATTGCTGCCCAAGATGACTTTTCAGCCCCACCTGGGAATGTCAGCATTTAGCTCAAGGCAACTGTGGACAGTGGTCGTCTTGGCGTTCGGACTTACATTTAATCCAAGTCTTTCCAAAATGCGAATCGTGTGTTAGACATCCATCCAGCCAGCCGGGAATAGATACCAGTTAGATGATGCATAAGGACTGTTCAATCTTCCTCTATGCCATCCATCTCCTGAACCAGCCCACAGCCTGCCCTTCGCTCCCCTCTCCCCTCTCCTTCTGCTTTGGATCCCCAATATCACCCCTGACGGCAAATCCGTGCTTGGCCCCTTCATACACCACCACCTCGTGCCGTTCTCTATCCCGCAACAACCTCATCACCGTCTCCATCTTCGCACGTCCAAGATACTCATCATCATCTCCGTTCGCGATGCTCAGTGGCGTATAATCCTTCACCTTCTCAATATCAGCCGGCACGGACACAAGCGACGAGTGGGCAGTGAATGCGCCGTTGACCAAAGGTGGGGACAGGTGGGTTAGGCGGATTGCGTACAGCCCACCCCAGCAGAAGCCAGCAACGCCGATTTTGCCTGACGGGCCGAGCTCTTCTCGGAGTGCGTGGAAGAAAGAGGTGACTCGGGGAGCCGCGACGGCGTATCGGTTGTATAGAAGGAACCTAAGGAGGGCGGGGACAAGACGGACATAAGTCCAGATTTTGGTGAAGATGTTGGCTGTTGGGAGAGCGTCGGTGAGGGTGAGAAATTTCTCAGGGAGGGAGGTTCCTAGCATCGTCAGTCACAGCGGTACAAACATGGCAGGTGCAGTGGGGTGTAGAATACCGATGTTGAAGTCGGGAACAAGGACTTTGCATGGCACGCGCCGCGCGTATGCGTCTGCGAGGACACGGGTGTTGCGCAGGTCCCAGCCCAGGGCGTCGGAGATTATGACCACTGTGCCGAGGGACTGGGCACCATCGGGTGGAAGAGAGACATAGGAAGACACGTTGTGGACCGTCTGCTCAATGCCAACTGGCATGACGTCTCCACGGAGAGTGCCCGTGAAGCAGTCCTTACAGAAGGGGGCTTGCATTTTGTAGCCTTTTGCTAGCCTGGGATTTTTCAGATTGGTATGTGGGACTTGTATTTTCTGACCAAGGGGGGACAGTAAAATAATTGAAGGTGTACGTATTCTCGAAGAAGTGTAGACATTGTGCCGATGGGTGCGTTGAAGAGTTGAGGTCAAAAGCGGGGTATATAGGTATGATCCCCACCACACTGCCCCTCGGCTTTCAATCTCATAACAGGCCTGTCCTTCATTAATAAGTACTGTACGTCTCGGGCACTCAAAATTAACAAAGGGCACCAGGAAGCCATGTCTGAAGACGCCCCAGATGCAACGAATACTTCTCAACCTTACAAGTACAGCCCACTAGCACAGAAATGCCAGGCGTACGATTACACCATCAGGCTCCTTCACCTTCTCCCGACTGGCGACAACAAAACTTCTCTTCGTTGTCGGCTGACTGAAAAGAATTACGACGATAACTGGAGCAACCCACCCCACCATGATTATCACGCACTGTCATACACCTGGGGCGACCCCGTTTTCCCGGAAGTTCTTGACGTCCTTTCCAACAGCGTCTCATCTGCCACCGCATCACTGGGCGTCATACGTATCACGCAAAACCTCCACTCCGCCTTGAGGCACCTGAGACGGCAGGATGTCTCCGTCGTTCTGTGGGTCGATGCCGTATGCATTAACCAGGCCGATGTCACAGAGCGCAACAGCCAGGTTTCCAACATGTCCAAGATTTACAAGAAGACATCCTCGACAATCGTGTGGCTTGGGGACGAGTCGGCCCTTTTTGTTGCTCGATTATGCATGAACTTTTTCTAGGACTTGGGGAAACTCACGTCAAATTCTCAAAACCATCATTCTTCTGCCTCTTGGCGAAAGCGCTTTGAGATCAACCGGCTTGTGGAAGACTTTTTGGATAAAAACAAGGCTGTGATTGTCTCGTTTCTTGAGAGGCCTTGGTTTCGCCGTCGTTGGATTGTTCAAGAGGTGGTTTTGGCCAAAGGGGTGGCCATACACTGCGGAGCATGGAAAATCGATTGGGACACATTCCACCTCGTGATGTTTGAGCTGTTTGAGAGCCACCAAGAGATATTTACGCCAAACCATCGCACGATCATGCGCACGATGATGGGCGTCCGCAACAGCGGCCGCAGTATCATGGCAGTGCACAAAATCGGGGTGGCAGCCAAAAAATAATTGCCACTGGACACCCTCGTCGAGTTTTCCTCGTTTCTCTGTGCGGACCCCCGTGACAGACTTTACGCCCTTTATTGTGTCATCAAACGTTAGTCTCCACGCCAGGTCACAATGCAGCTCAGTCAAATCAACAACATTGACTATTCCCTGCCGACTAAGACCGTCTTCACAAATTTCGCCGCCGAGTTGATGCAGATTGATACCCGTGATTTAAGACCCGCGGCATCAAGATACTGGCTTGTCACCCACGTCGTACAGCTTGCGGCAGCTTTTGGCCATCGAGATATCAGAGCAGACCATGTCAATATCAAGATCCCATCTTGGGTGGTCGCTTGGACTGGGACTTTGTGCTTTGAACCATTACAACACTCACCAGTGAATGGTGTGCACCGGAAAGGCTCGGAAGCAACGATGACGATGTGGTTCAGTTTCTTCCTACCAAACCAAGGCCATCTTGTCTGATCATGGTTGGCCTGCCGTTTGACATTGTCACAGCAATCATATCGCTTGACATTGGTCCGATGTTGGTTACACACTCCGTGCACAAGGCCAAAGCCTCTTTGAACAAGTGTCTCTCCCAAATGGCCGGCTACTTCCATGACGATATATACAAACCGACCTCTGAACACCTCGTTGCCGCTCTGGCGATTTCGCTTGTGGCGAACTGGGATCACACTCCTAACAACTCGTGCTTTGCACAGGATCCACGTTTCGTGAAAGACTTTTCTGGAACAACTACGGCATCAACAGTATCATTTGCCCGAATTACTCCATAAATGGCCGGCATACATCGAACTAACGGCCATCACGATGCGGGGGCGACCCTTTTTCTTACTGCCAAAGGATACGTGGGCACTGCATCAACATGTGCGAAGGCTGGGGACGTTGTGGTTCTACTTGACGGTCAAAGTGTTCCATTCGTTCTGAGACCAGCGCGGGCCGCCAAATATGCGGTTCACCACGGCGAAGGGGGCCTCGTGGAACTTGAAGTACCGGATTGTTGCGACTATCAGGCCGGCCGGTACAGCTACGACCTGGCTATTCTCGCAAACCAACCGGGCTTGTTCAACAGCTTCCATTTGGTAAGTGACGCTTACGTACATGGCTTAATGAAAGGCGAAGGTCTTGGGATCATGAAGGAAGAGGGAGATCAACTTCCGCTGAAGATAATACCAATCCCCTGACACTCTTTGCTTGGCCGTAGCAACAATCAATGGATTATCTGTCACTAATCTCAGGACGGCCGCTTCTCCTATCAAGAACCTGGAGTGGGTCAGTCAAACTCTCATGTACTATATGATTGCTGAGCACAGAGCAGACCAACCTTCTTCTGCTTTGTCCAGTCAACACATTGAGATATGGAATCAGGCATTCCTCTCGGTGGTCCTGCCAAGCCATGTTTCTCCTTCTGGTGCAGTGGTATTGGCGTTCAAGTTCATAAACTGTCAGAACTTCGTAGGCGTATTATCCCCATCTCCAAGCGCCCTTCTCCAGACTCAACGCGTCTGGCTCTGGTTGAGAATAGGACTTTTATTTTCACATCAGTCGTGCTGAAACAAGACGGTTGAAACTTTCACTTTGAGATGGCGGTTTGAGCTGGGCGATGGATGAGCTCGGGTTAGGGTTGACAGTTGCTGCAGCAACACAGGGGCTCAGGGATAATTAGTTGGGTCTACATCATGAGATTCATGCTTGAGAGCACGGTGCGAATCTCCAGAAGAGAGTATGAACGTGATTGAACCCCAAATTCTTACACAGGAGTACATGATCTCGGTGACGCCACCAAATAATCAAAGACCATGTGGTGCTGACATCTGGCTGCTGCCTGCCCAATCCACTGGGCGTGGGACCTCATCAGGCAGAAACAGTTGGGTCTTCCAGAATGGTACAAACTGCAAGTCCCTCCCTGTCCCACGTCAATGTTACCTTTCCAAAACGGCAGATCCTTTATCCATTGGAGCGAGTGTCTTGGCTTTCATCGGCCTCGCAGACGGCATCATTCGCCTCAGCAAGTACTGCATTGATGGACTCAAAGACGCACCCAGCGACATTCGCATGATCCACAGCAAAGTATCCTTGCCAAGAGCCATTTTCGATGTGCTGGCCGAATCAGACACCCCGTCACTCGTCGAGAAGGACACCGCCCTCCTCAGCTGCCACCGATGCCTCCCGGATCTCGAAAGTCTGCTTCCCACCGGTGCCTGTATTGGCCATGCTCGCCGCCGCATTAGCATTTCCGACCTTGATTGGCCCTTGAAGCAGTTCAAGGCGCGAAAGATCCTTTTTGAGCCCTCTCAACAAAAGGCTACTCTGCTCCTGGTGATTTCAGGTGACATGATGTAAGTGGCACCAACTTATCAATGGTCTTGTTATTGATGCTCATGTCACCTTGTTATCTTCTAGCCACGAGCTGCGCGGTATCAAAACAACACTTAACAAGCTACACAAAAATGTCACTGGTTAGTCTTCCGAGCTGTACTTAGCTCCTCCTGGATTTGGAATCTGATCAGCCCCTGGAAAGAATCCGGTCGCAACATTCAGACCTGGCTCGAACAAACGAATTCGTCGCGGCTTCACAATGCTGTTATCAGCAAACAGGAACCAGAAACATGCGCATGGCTGGTACGGTCTGACGAATGAAAGTTTTGGATGTCCACGGCTTCTTCTGACCGGATGCTTTGGATCTATGGAATCCCCGGTGTTGGCAAGACGGTTCTTGCATCCTTTGCTATCGAAAAGATCAAACTGCTCTGCGAGGGCGCAGACAGCTACATTTACGCCTATTACTATTGCCATTACTCCAACGCCCAAGACGAGGCTATACCATTCTTGAAATGGGTTGTTGCCCAGGTCTCTCGCCAACTGAGTTGGGCCCCTCCTGAACTCAAACGGCTCTATGACAGAGAATGCGAGCCCACCATTTCAGAGCTGCAACACATTCTCGAACTTGCTCTTCTGCGGCTGGAAAGGCTCTTCCTCGTTGTTGACGCGGTCGATGAAAGCATGCCCAGAGACGAGATGATGCGTCTTCTCGCGACAACGGCTCTTGACAGCCGATTCCAAAAGGTCCGCATTCTTGCAACGAGCCGTCAGTACGGTGATATCGAGCGCTTCTTTGCGTTCTCAACATCCATATCCATGAAGAACTCATATGTTGGTGCCGATATCGAACGTCACATAAGTGCAAGGTTCGAGTCTAACATCCGCCTACGAAGATGGCGGCCCTTTTTCCAAGAAATTGAAAAGGCGTTGGTGTCAGGAGCTAACGGGATGTAAGTTATTTCCGAATGACTCCGTTTGGACTTTCTGACTGTTGATAGATTCCGTTGGGTTGACTGTCCACTGCACGCCATTGAGCGTCTTGGTGACAAGACGAGACTCACGTCTGTGCTGCGAAATCTGCCCCGTGACCTGACTGAGTCATATGTTCGGATATTCGAGGCTATCCCTGAGGCCGATCGGCCATTTGTGAGCCGGGTTCTTCTGTGGCTATATGGCGACTCCAGAACACACTGGGACAGTCGAGGTATCAACGCCAAATTGCTACTGGAGGCAGTTTCCTTCGACGTACACGTCACCAAAGACAACGTCTTCGACTGGGGATACCTCCAGGAACTTTTTGGCTGCCTCATAACTGTCCGATACGAATTCACAGACCAAGAAGGTCCTCGCAATCACGATATTGCTGACGGTGCTAGTTGCTGGGTCAGTCTGGCACATTACACCGCCCGGGAGTTCCTCACTTCATCCCATATCTTGTCAACGCCTACTTGTGGGTTTTCACTGTCTACCGAAGCTGCGGCACGGCAGTTTGCTATCAGCATCCTTCGCAACGCCTTGGCAGCGCATCCTGAGGGGTCAGGAACCGATTGGCGCCGAGACCGTGAGGCATATTGTCTGGTAGTCAGATGTGTGTTGTTGTGGTCTCTATGGCTCCAGTCTCCCGACGATCTAGATCTACTCTACCAGTTTCTGAACCCTCATGAGCCTCATTATCCCCGATTCAGGAGTATCCAGGCGCGTGTTCTCCGAGACCAACAAGATTTTTCATCTCACTGCTTTTACGTTCTGGCAATCCCCACTGAGTTCCGTGTTCCCATAGGCGCTGATGAGCGAGACAGCACGGCTGAGGTTGTGCTAAATGCTCAGTTGATCAACAATTGGCTTCGTTTCGAGGGGGACTTATCTGTCTCAGCTTTGCCGCCAGTTGGTCAGATGTCACAGGACACAATCCGGGAGCTGGGACAACATCGGGTAGCGGGTGACTTCATGAGGCTCAGTAAATCAGGAGGTCTAAAAATGATCCCGTTCGACGGAAGGGTCTGCGATATCGCGTCTCCTCCGACCCGGTGGTTGCGCCGTGCGTCCCTTGATCTGAGCTCTAGATCACCGACCCTGGTAACGACGGATGATAGCGAAATAGAGAGAGAATAATACACTATGACTTGGCCGCGATGACCATCCGGTCTGTTTAGTTTGGGATGGACAACTGTGATGCCAGTTACCGCTCCTTACTGTCAGACGGTTACACAGACCCCGACTCTATTCATGGAAGAGACCCCGTATCATGTGCATCATAACCACGGGTCTCACACGGCTGGTATTTGTATCGCCGAATTGGAGAACTGAGAGATATCGCATGGCATATGCAAGGGTATAGTTCCAAACTATCCGAATCGCCACATGGTCTGACTGTGACAAGGGCTGGAGTTCAGGGCTTGGAACAACATAGGTTCAATTCATTTTAATAATCTTCAGTGGCCTCAAGATCCTTGATGAGGAATCTTTTCATCCCACTGCTCTGCTCTTCTGCTCATGTATTTATCTCTCACTGTGGTCCGTGCTTGTGATGACCTTAGGTATCTGCCAAGTCCAGCACATTCCTTCGATTATACATGAGCCAATGATGCCTTTGCTGCTACCGCCTGTAACCTGTTGCTTGCTTCACTTCCCAACGACTGGCTCAGAACTCGCAGTTCACTGTGTCGTTGGCTGTGATCCAGGCTGCAGGTGGTTGACGTGTGACACTGACCCTGAACTTGAGCCGCCGGTAGATCAGGTTCCCCGTAGCACCCCCAAGTCTTTCAATAAAAGACTTGACATTTCACACCATGCCAGAACCTGGGATCTCGTCCAGTACCCAATTGCTTGCCGGTGAAGGAATCAAGATTGACAAAAGCGATGTCTACGACACACCCCCATACCTACCCCCATCCCGACTACGAGGCTGCACACCAAGAGACCTACGAGCGTGCTCCTCGACGCCCGATCGTCCCTATTCCACTGCCCCCTGGCGTCCGCCAATCTGACTTTGACCTGGCCATTTCCGAGTTCATCTCCATCGTAGGCGTGGAGTCTGTCTTTGTCAAGGAAGGGTTGTCGGATTACATTGACCCATATGACGTCCATGAGGACGACCCTTCACAGCGGAAGGTGCCTAGCGCAGCTGTTTGGTATGTTCCTTTCATCTTTGCCTCAGCCGCCTGCGGGTTACCACACTCATCATAACCACTTGTTCACCATTAGCTAGCGTGTCCCAACCTCATTTGGCATTATAGCACGTGCAAGGATTAGAATTTAGTGAGGTTACGTTCCTCATCGTCAAGAGTAACCAGATATGATCTTTGAGATTATTTTAGGTAGAGTTTCTGACTACCGTGGCATAACAGTACTTCAGTTCTATCAAAATGGACCAACCCACATGTATACACAGGTGAATAACTTATCTATTTGCTTATAGCGATGAGAATCAAAGGATTAATCTGCTTCGTATAGAAAGTAAGTGGGAAGTCGACGGAAGGGGAAGCGCGCCTGACCAAACGGAGAGCAAGATCCGAGTCACGGCGCTCTTGGATTGGGAACTGAGCGGCTGGTATCCGGAGCATTGGGAGTTTGTCAAAGCGCTCTCTACAATCAAGGCGCATGGGAAATTGTCCGACTGGCTTGAATACCTCCCGACAGACACCATTGGGTCATGGCCAGTTGAATATTCCATTGATACACTTCTCGACCGGGGCGCTTGCTTGCAGAGTGGGGCTCACTCCATGAATTATCAGCGCTTGTTTGTCACAAAAGCGGCTTTACGGTTCACTGTCTTTTGCATTGCCCCTCTTTGTTCTCACACGCCTTCTATTCTTGGGGTGCCAAAGTAAAGTCCGTTACGTCCCTGGGCCGCCAGCTTTCACAATCTTCTTGCCTTGACAAACTTCCAGTCCTCCTTTTTCTTAACCTGGTCAAACTCAACTTCGCATTCCACACGTGACACGGCCATATCAAGCTCGCCGTCCGT
>MU866620.1:0-11897 GCA_033296915.1 Triangularia setosa | reverse complement strand
GCACCCAGGTTTCGGTTTCCAAGTTTCTGATCGGTGTGGCCTTGTATGCTCCGGCCACTATCCTGAGGTTCCTTGTCTGGGCCTTCGCGAGCCTCAACGGGCGAGATATTAAGCAAGTTATTCGGGGTAAATGGTGGCCATGATTAGTCTAATTCTTAAGGAGGCTCATCGTATGTGAGTACTGGAGCAGCGTGTGAAGTGCCTGACATGCTGGATCAGGCTCTACTTGGCAGGAACCAAATTCTTCAGCGGTTTCTGATTCGAAGAGCCACAAATATGTCATTAGGCCATCACCCAATGGCGGAGGCTCGGCTAATGGATGGGCAGATGGGCTGCGGCACCCCTTAGGTATGACTTCTTACCCCTCATCTCTGAGCTCAACTCAGTTCAGGTATCCTTTTACATTTATGGAGCGTTATCTCATCACTTAGCGTATCAATTAAAGTACCTAGGCCCTAGGTTATTTTCAATTCTTGTTATTCTTTCTGATGGTTAGGCACTTACTGCGTCATTTGTCAGTTTCCAAGGTCATACTGTCGGTCGTCTCCTCTAACTTTGTTATACCTACGGGCCTGTTGTTAGCGTTCACTTCCGAGATAATGCTGATGTCTTGGCGGTTGCACAATCTCGTATTACAATGGGTTGAATCCTTCAATGCAACCCAAGTGAATCAGCATTTAATGTGAGCGTCAATGACGTCCCCGTCGACCCCAATCCGATCAAACCGAGAATGTGTATACATCAAATATTGGCGATTGTCGTGTTCTTAGGAATGTTCCATTGAAACAAGAAAAATAGAAGAGCACTATTTCCTTTTCCGTCCACGGTCGTGAGGTGAGCGGCGCGGGTCTCGGATGCCGCACCCATGAAGTTCGCTGCCATTGGTAGGGCCGGTAAGGGGGCCGCGCGGCCTTCTTTTCCCGTCGTGCACGATACAGTGTTTGTCGGGTCAATGTGAGTCCAGAAGGGGATAGTTATACTATGAGACTGTGCATGAAGTCATCACGATGCGATTGTCGTCCCTGGAAAATGCAGAGTGAAGTGGCATCATTGAGCGGCCAAGGGAAAAAAGAGTGGCATCTGCTGTGGTGCCAAGAACTTCGCCCCTGGTTCCAATTTGAACTCCCCACACGCACAAGGACCAAACAGATCTGAGAACTCGGAAATCGCTGCCTGGAACGAGCGGGTTCTTTCTTAGCATAAGGGGTTGGAAACGTTTTGTTAAAAACGACGCGATTCCCTTGCGGCTTTGACTTCGTTACAAATTTCTTTTGACATTTCGCTCGTTTTTGACACTCGCTTGAATACAACATTCTTTTTTAAACATCTCGGAAATGAAGCAAGGGGCCTTTTCACTGGCCATCCTGTCGGGTGTTGTCAGCACTGCGTCGGCGGCTCTTGAAGTGGATTTTGCATCTGCAGGTATGCCGCCACCCTTGCAGCTTGAAGTCGACGTCTTCAAAACTCCAACTTACCAGCCTATTCGCACTAGACTCGATCAGAGCGGCGGCCAAAGATGTGGCTTTCGACGCCGTTTCGTACTACAATGGAAATGAAACAGGTGAGGTCCCGGGGATGCTTGGGTACGAACCATATGCTGGCGGGAAATATTGGTGGTGGTCGGGTTCAGTCCTGATGTCAACCTTGATCGACTACTGGCATTACACCAACGACAATTCTTACAATGCACTCGTCTCTCAGGGTCTGCTCCACCAGCGCGGCCCCAACAATGACTATATGCCTCCCAACTACACTGCCTCCCTCTCCAATGAGGACCAAGGTTTCTGGGGCCTGGCGGCCATGCAGGCGGCCGAGTTGAACTTTCCCGCCTCTTCGATTGACTGGTCCAACTTGAGTCTCAATGTTTGGGATACGCAAGTGTGGCGGTTCGAGCAGGAAGAAAGGGACGAGACCTGCAATGGAGGTCTGCGTTGGCAAGTTCCACCGACCAACGTCGGATATAACTACAAAAACACTATCAGCAATGCAGTGTTCATCAACCTTAGTGCACGCCTGGGCCGTTGGACCGGCAATGCTACATACGCCGAGTGGGCCGAGCGCACGTGGACCTGGTTGACCAATGTTGGGTACATCACAGAGGACTTCAGAGTCTACGACGGTGCCCATGTTGAGCAGAACTGCACCGACATCAACAAGGCCCAATTCTCGTACAATGCTGGTGTTCTACTCCAAAGTGCGGCTTTCCTGTACAACCAGGTATGTCAACTCCTGCTTGATATAACAACCGCAAACTCACTGATGTGTTTCTCTGATAGACCACTGGGGATGACCAGAAGCGTTGGCGCGATCGGGTTACGGGACTTACCAATGCGATTCTCGACACCTTCTTCGAGGACGGCTATCACTTCGAGATCGCTTGCGAAGGCCGGGATGGCGCTTGCACCTCCGACATGCTCTTCTTCAAGGGCATGGTCACTCGCTTCCTTGCGTCCACGGTCCAAGTCGCCCCTTATACCAAAGAAAGCATCACCAAGGTCCTCAAGACCAACGCTGAGGCCGCAGTCAAGACTTGCACGGGTGGTGATAACAGCCGTCAGTGCAGCTTCAGCTGGGCCAAAAGCAAGTTCCACAACGAGACAGATATCCCCAGCCAGTTGAATGCGCTTTCGGCCCTGTCTGTGCTGCTTCAGGATGAGGTATCTCAGAAGGGTATTGCTACCAATGCCACTTCCAGCCCCAACGACGGCTCCGAGGAAGGAAATGGTTCCGGTTCCAACGGTGGTGGCAATGGTAATGGTGGGCAAGGACAAGGACAGAATGGCAATGACAATGGAAATGGTGGCTCTGCTGGTACCACAACCCGGGTCACCGTTGGAGTCCTGGTTGCTTGTCTGTTTGCTGCCCTTCTGTAAAATGTTACGGTCATACCGCCTTGTTTCTAAAGCATTGACAAAATTTGAAGCCTCTACTAGGCACTTTGGATAACGCCGTTGTTGTGCCAGTTTTGTTTGGGTCGTCGTCGCTCTGACCGTGTCCACTATCCAGTTCAAGTTGTACAGTGCAACGTACTTCCTGTGAATATATCGTCGAAATGCCAGTCAAGGTAAGCCCCAACAGCCAATGTCTCCCCTACCCCGCCGCCGTTTACTAAGTCGTCCGTATTGACTAGTTGACCCTACGCTCTCAACTATCAGACAGCCAGCAAGACCAACCAGATGGTTTATTTTCAATTTGGTCCTAGCGAGCCGTCGTCTCGTGGACCTGCCAGGCCAAGAAACCAAGACCACCTCTCAGCTTGGCTGCGGCTGCTCCCGACGACATGTCTTGGCAAAGCATATCTGGGATTCCGCAGAGGATAGAAATTGAAGGTGCTTTTGGGGTCTCCATGCCACGATCAATTCCCCGGATTATGGGAACCAATTGCCGATGACGTTTTCAGAATTTACTTAATCGTCGCCGCACTGCAACCCTGCTCTGGCTCGCGCTTTTTGACAGTGGCGGAAAATCTACCAATCTTTTCGACGCTCAGGGACGGCTTACACATGAGTTGCCTAAAATGGTTACCAGTCGCCCACGAGTTGCGGGGGAGTGGGTCAGCTCCAGTTCGCAAAACAAGTATGTTTGGATGCGGATGGCTCCTATCGGCCCTACCGGCAATGTTTTCCAGGGACTTTTTCTCAATGACTGGCTCACCGCAACCTTGAACCCGCCGACAGGCGGGCTATCACCCGGTGTCGCTTGCTGGCGTCTTGCGTTGGACAAATTATCGGTCCCGGTTCCAAATGAGGAGCGCCTCGGTTGCCACCTACCTCGCTGATATCAACAGATTAAATAGATACCACATCAAGGCGGGTTGTCCCTTGACCCCGCAGCGGTTTGACGTTCCAGTTTAACATTGTCTTACCTGCCCCCTCACTCCTCCCACCTGCCTGTTGCTATTATCCTCCTTTCTTCAAACAACCACCCCCACTGCGATAGGAGCCGACAGCGGCGGTACATCACAGCAGGAGGCCAAAGAAACCTCCAACACCAACGTAAGATGGCTGACGAAAGAAAACACCAAGACCCGCCATTAACAACCCAATTTCCACGGCCAACAATGGGCGAAAGATCACCATCACCGCCGCCCTCCAACAAAATGTCCTCCTCCCACCAACTGCCATCGCCACCCCACACAATGTCCCCTGAGCGGCGCATCCTCGTCGAGAAGTCCCTGAAACGCAAACTCGACACCCGCTGCTCCCTCTTCGTTCTAATCTACATCATGAACTATCTTGACAGGAACAACATCGCCGCCGCCCGCCTCCGCGGCCTCCAGGACGACCTCTCCCTCGACGACCAGCAGTACGCCACTTGCCTGAGCATTCTCTACGTGGGGTACATCCTCATGCAGATCCCCTCCAACATTGTCATCAACCTCATCTCCCGGCCGTCGCTGTACATTTCGATTGTGATGCTTATCTGGGGGCTGATCTCAACGTTGACGGGGATAGTGACCAACTTCTCTGGGATGGTCGGGACGAGATTTCTGTTGGGTTTCGTAGAAGCGGCGTTTCTGCCAGGGGCGCTGCTGATTTTAAGTAAATGGTACACGAGGAAGGAACTGACCACACGCAACGCGATTTTGTTTTGTGGGAATTTGATCAGCAATGCCTTTTCTGCGCTCATTGCTGCAGGAGTGCTGTCCAACATGCAGGGCGTTCTCGGGCACGCGGCGTGGAGGTGGCTTTTTTGGATTGAAGGAGGACTCACCATGGCGGTTGCGATTTCGGCTGCGTTTATCCTGCCGGATCTCCCGACAAACACTAGGGGTTTCACGGAGGAGGAGCTGTATGTCGCACAGCTGAGGATGACGGAGGACGTGGGTGAAGAAGATAAGGATGCGGAAGGGCAAAAGATATTTGATGGGTTTTGGATGGTGGTGAGAGATTGGAAGGTGTATGTGATGATGTTGACTTTTACAGCTTATACGGTTGGGTTGAGCTTCAATGCGTTTTTCCCGAGCTTGACGCAGACGTTGGGGTTCAGCTATGTGCCGACGTTGCTGATGAGCAGTCCACCTTGGGCGTTTGCTTGTGCGGTTACGTTGGTTGTTTGTTGGCATTCGGATCGGACGCAGGAGAAGGTCATTTTTTCCTCTATTATTCCGGTGTTGAAAGCGGTTTGCTGACGTGAAAATAGTTCTGGCATATCACCCTGCCAATGGTGGGCGGGCTCATTGGTTTCCTCATCTGCATGGCCACGCTCAACACCGCCGCCCGATATGTAGCCCTGTTCCTGCAAGCTTCTTCCTACGCCGGGTTCGTGGTCTTCTACTCATGGATCTCCTCGTCCTTCCCACGGCCGCCTGCCAAACGCGCCGTGGCCCTTGCCGCTATCAACGCCTTCAGCCAGCTGGGCAACGTGGCGGGAATGTACGTCTGGGACCTGAAGGAAGACGGCTACAGAAAGAGCTATGGCATTGTCACATCCATGTTTGGTGCTGCGATCTTTGGGTGCTGGGTGTTTAGGACGATTCTGTCCAGGTTGAACAAGCAGATGGAGAGGGAGGAGGCAACGGCAGCAGCAGATGGGAGGGTGCCTGATGGCGAGAAGACTGAGGGTGTGGTTACCGGCAGCGAAACTGAAGATGGGGCTGCTGTTGGGCTGAGGGTCGCGATGCCGTTCAGATATCTGCTTTGATTTTGGATACGATGTGATGGTTATTTGGACGATGCCGATAATTTGAGATGGACTCGAGTCGGGGTGATGTTTGGCCGATATTTCCTTGGCTGAAGGATCATGGTTGACGTGGGATGTGGGGCGTAATGGCAGTCGAACTCTCACGGAAGGATCTATTCAGCGACCGAAAGAGTAAAATGGGTGATGTTTCTCTTGTCCAGGAACCTGCACAAGGCTTGATGTTTGGACTGTTGCATTCGGATTCGGTAAATGTTGAACGAATTTAGCGTCATCATCTAGATGCCGATCATCTGCTGTCTTCGCCCCACAAGCCCCCTTCTTTCTGTTCCTGGCTTCTTTTTTTTGAGAGTCGGCAAAAAGATGCCGTTCCTCAGCATCTCTATGTCGCCGGTATGTCGTGCATGCCCGACCTTCTAAAGTCGAATCTATAGGTGTCATTTGTGAAGAAAGCTTCGAGAATGACGTTCGGTAGCCTTGGCAAGGTTACATTGTCAGGTTAAATTTCAGGCTTTCTTCTGGTCGTTGGATCTTTGGGTCTGCACTACACGAAACCAATAGTGGCGTAAAATGGTTGGTCACAAACCACAGATCTCTCTCCCAAGGTGGTACTTCGTATGACAGCACGGCGAAACGGGGTCACGGCAGTGCATGGGGCGCAAAAGTACATTTTGTATTGGTCAACGATCACACACCCTTGCTCAGCCTTCCGAAGGCCTGCATGACGGACAGGGGTGCCTGCGACCTAAATAGGACCCTGCCGCCCCCTCTCCTCTCCGCCACCTTTCGAGTTCATTGCCGAGCAACTATTTTGACGTCTTTTTTGTTGTTGTTTGGTATACCGATCTCAATTTCTCACGAGAATCAACGCATTCAACGCTTGGCGCACATTTGACACCATGTCACTTCTCGAAAGGCCAGAAGGCTTTGCAGTCACTGCGGGCCTGAGTGGTATCACGTTGATACCGCTGAGCATCGCATTGGTGTTGAGTTTCCGTAGCATCACCCGTCACTCCCAAGCCATCAGAATAGCTAATACCGTGTTCCGAATTGCGTTGCCATTGTACATTCTGTACGTTGTACCCCTCTAACTCTCACGTTCGCCCATTTTACTGACCACAATCTGGTGATGCAGTGGTTTGCTTCTCTATGTGGCCTACCTTAGCGTTGTGGCCGCTGGAACAGCGACCGATCGTACCAAAATACTACTTGGAATCATGGCCGATTTGTTTTTGGCTTCGGGGGTTATTCTATTCACAAGCGCCATATATCTTGCCGGACTTGCCGCTCTCTATGTCGCGCTGGGCAGGCAGAAGTGGTGGTCGTGGCTCCGGCTCGATACGCTGCTTGGGGCCGGCCTGCTGTTTATCTTGCTCATTGCGTATTGGGCCATGAAGCTTTCAGACACCATCAAGGGCAGCTCCCGCACATACTACCGTTGGAGGATGCAGTGGCTACTAGTTGTCATCGACTTGACTTTGGCGTTGATGTCGATTGGTGTTGTGGGAATTGCCTTTTATGCGCTGCCGAAACTGAACAGGAGGAAGGACCAGATCCCCATTGGCAAGGTCGGTACACTGCTCTTTCGAATATTTTTCCTTTCAGATACTAACAACGGCAAGCAGATGCCGGTCTTGTTAATCATCGCCGCTTTCCTCTGGGCGTTTACGGTCACATACGGCCTCGCCATCACCATCAAGAATATTACCGATGATTGGGAATATGACGAACAAGTGGCCCAGCTCGTTATTTACCCCCTCTTTGGTCCATGGGTCACAACTGCCGTTGTTGGTCTGCTGTACTTGATCCTCCACAGCCCGGTCTGGTCTGACCCAGCGGCCATCCCTGCCGACGGCATTCATGCTCCAACGCAGCCATACCCGCCCCAGCAAGGCTATCCTCAGATGGCATACCAGCAACAGCCGTACCAGCCTGGCTATGCCCCGCAGCAATACCCATCTGGGTACCAGCAGCAACCGCAACAGTATCAGAACGGATACCAGCAACCTCAACAGCAGCAACAGCAGCAGCAGTCCCCACCTCAAGGGTATCAGCAGCCTCAGCAACAACAGTTCGCGGGAGGGCACCAGCAGCCGCCGCAGCAATTCACCACATCTTCGGTCCAGTCACCTGCTCCGTCCTTGCCGGTATACGCTCACGAGGTTGATGCGAACCAGAGCCAGAACCCGCACGTCTCCGTTGTCAGATAGATATTTTGGTTGGATAAATGACTTTATGGAATCGTCATCTGTTGCCAACTTGGCAAGCTGGAAATTTTGTTGTTGGATAGTTTGAAGGAAATTAGCGTTGGATTTCATTGGATACCCCCTTGTTCGTCTTTGTATTGCTATGTAAGGTTGCAATTTAGGTTAGCTTGAAATCGCAGGATAATTTGAGATATATCGTCTGGAGAAGGTGCTCCTTCTAGTGTGCCGCTGCGAACTGGGCGCAAATGACCCGTGTCTGTGCGTGTTGAAGGATTTGTCTTGGCAGAGAGGGAACCCTTGATGTGAACCTCGAGTGATGAACGTGCGCGCGTTTCAGCAATGGTCACAAGCATGATCCAGCTGGATTTCTCCTTCTCTCCAATCAGCTTCGGTTGGTGTCTAGCCGTCGTTTTGCTCCAGTGGCCACCAGCCAGCGAAAGTTGCGTCATTGGGCGCAGTGACGTCACCACCAGCCCAGGCTTCCACCGTCGTATAATGCGGGGGTAATCCCCTTCTTCCATACTTCCATTTTCCTCGGCCTGCGCAAATATCCAAACGATCAACGGTCAACCGAACTAAAATACCTTCAAGTGTAGCTATTGACATTTTGCATCGACCGGTAATCGCTAATCACCAGCCAACAAATATGATCTCCAACGCCCTTTTCTCAGCCCTCCTCGCCCAGCTTTGCTGGTTCGCGACCTTTGCGCTCGGCGCGCCCGTTGACACCGTTCATGCTGAGGGCGGCAACGCGTGGCAGTATGGTACCGGTGGTGGTATTATTGGTCTTATCGTCTTGATTCTGGATATTATTGTCTTCAGTATGATCTTCTCCACTCAATCCGTTTGCCATGGTGATGGCATGCTAACCACTACACAACAGTCGAGGTCTTCCAGTCCAGCCGACCACCCTCCTCCAAGCTCCTCTGGTGCCTCGTTGTCTTCCTCTTCCCCGTCGTCGGCATGATCATCTACTACGTCTTTTCCAACCGCTCAGCTCATAACAGCAGGAATGGGTATGAGACTTTGACTCAGGGTTAAGCAATACCTATGTCGGACATGGAAGGCGAGAGAGAGGGCGAAGTGGTACTGATGTTGGGAGTATTATACTGTCGAGGACCTGAATAACGATAGTGGGAAAGATCATGATGGAGTGTGGATGTGACAACGTGCACGGGATGACCTTTGCTGGTTCGTTTTGCGAATGGAGTTGAGCTTGTACCTGGATCATGGCTTACATAATTACATGAATGCGACACGATGCATACTATTTCACCTATCTAGCTACACTCTAGAGCTGTGGGATGCATTTATCGGCGTGGACTAACGGACAGTGCCTTTAAAGAACATTTCTAATGTGGTTCTGCTACTGCTCTCTGTCCTAGTTTACAGATCAGTTTGGCGCCCATCTCTTAATTACAGGCTTCAACCCATCATCAAATCCTCCCTCGAAAACAGCACGATAACCACCATCCAGGTTCACCGCATCATATCCATCCTGCTTCAAGATCCTGTATCCCAGGTAGCCTCTGTACCCAACCTGGCAGTAGCTGATTATCGGCTTATGCTTCGGCACCTCATCTAACCTCTTCCTCAAATCACCCAGGGGAATGTTGACAGCCCCATCAATGTGCCCATTCTCAAACTCCTTGGGCGACCGAACATCCAGCACAAAGTAATCCGCTAGACTTTTCCTCTTCCCCTTTGACGTCTCAAACGCGAAATCGGCCGCGTGGACGACCTCAACATCTCCCCTCAGCACATTGCCTGCCACAAACCCCGCCATGTTGACCGCGTCTTTTGCGCTTCCAAAGGGAGGGGCATATGCCAGCTCCAAATGCTCCAAGTCCTCCACTGTCATACCCGCCGTCAGCGCCACAGCCAAAACATCAGTCTGCTTATCCACCCCGGCATTCTCCGGCCCAGTCACCTGCCCTCCCAACAGTTTGCCGTTCTTGACATCAAAATGAATCTTGACTGTCAAGCGACACGAGCCAGGGTAATACCCAGCATGGTTGACAGGATGAACCGTCACCCAGTCATGCCTCCCGTCCTGCCTCCCGTCCTTGCCCATGACTTCGTCAAGCTGGTGACAGCTCAGCCCCGTCATGCCAATCGCCTTTCCAAAGACCTTGCAAACCCAGGTCCCTATGTTGCCTCTGTATTTTGTCTCTTTTCCACAGATATGATCAGCCGCCAGCCTCCCCTGCCTATTCGCCGGCCCGGCCAAAGCCAACATTTTATTCTTGTCTGGGTAATCCAACCCTCTCAACAGCAGATTCGGCGTCTCGACCATGTCCCCCACTGCGTAGATGTCCTTGTCAGAAGTCTGCATAAACTCATTGACCGCCAGTCCCGTCTTCCCTGTCTTCAAACCCGCAGCCTTGGGGATGTCCAGTCTAGCCTTGACCCCCGCCGCCATGATGACCAGCTCAGCGGGGATCTGCCGTCCAGAAGCCAACTCAACCTCGCCAGGAGTGACCTTGGTGACCGTCCCCTCAGTAATGAGATTTACCCCGTGAGCATTGAGTTCTTTCTCCAAAGGGTAAACCATATCCCCATCCGCCGGCGGGAAGATATGCCTCAACCTCTCCACCACGCTCACATCCAACCCCAGCAACCTCAGATTCTCGGCTGCTTCCAACCCGATAAACGCCCCGCCTATCACCACCACTGTCTTGGCCCCTTCATCCTTGATGTACTGCTTAATCCCATCTAAATCTTCGAGGGTCGTCAAGTGGAAAACCTGTTTCCCATCTGCCCCCTCGATTCCTCTTGGTGTTATCGGCTCCGCTCCCAAAGCCAAGACAAGTTTATCGTATGGCATTATCTCCTTTTGGCCCGTCACACGATCGTTAACCATGACTGTTTTGTTGTCTCGGTCGATGGAGACGAGCTCAGTGTTGGTTTTCACGTCGACGTTGAACCAAGCTGTGATTTTCTCCGGGGTTTGGACGTGGAGGGCGTCGTCGGTTGGGATTACCCCCGAGAGGGCGTAGGGGATGCCGCAGTTTGCGTAGGAGATGTAGGGGCCGCGCTCGAGGACGGTGATGAGGGATTGTTCGGAGAGGCGCTGTTGATCAGTCTGTCAGCGGTTTGCAATGAAATTGAGCGTAATGGAGGATTCTGGGGGAGCAAGTTGACGGACCCTAAGGCGGGTGGCGCAGGACATGCCGCCTGCTACGCCGCCGGCGATAATGATTTTTTGAGGGGTTGATATAGAAGACATCGCGGGCATGGTGGGGGTTGGCGAATTTGGTGTTAAGCTACAGTTGTTAGTGTCGAAGGAAGTCAAATGGCGGGCGGTGGTGGTTAGCAATGCCATAAAAATCCAGGTCGGTTGCCAGTGTCAATGGGGGAGAAGCTGGCTGTGCTTTGGCACAAAACATTTGCCTTTTGGTCTATTGATGTCGTCACTCTATCATCAATGTTGACATGTGGGTGTGGAGGCCCAGAGGCCGGTATCGTCCCATGTCGCAGGCAGCTGAAGATGTCTATGATGAGGCAAAGAGACGATGGTTGAATCACGATGGAATGTGCGTCTGAAAGTCGCCAGGTGAATAAAAGCTACTGTGAGATGGGCGAGCATGCAGATAAGAAGGACCGAATCGCGGATCCTAGGCGTGGTCAAGGAGCACAGGTAAAAGAAGAAAAAGATGGGGATGGACATAATAATGAGCAAAATAAAAACTAAAATGTCAAGCCTAACAGAATCCCAAACCTCGTTTCGAACAAGGTACCTCCTCTGCCCAGTATCCTTCCGCCGTGGATAAAATGATAGAAGGGTCCCTGGGACACAGTGGAGCGTGCTAATTAACTGCACCACGAACATTTCTGCCTGCTCCCAACTGCCAATTCTCCTCTGCTTCTCTGACTGCACAGACTAGAAGGTACAATGGCAGCAACCGGGACGCACAACCTCTGGGTTACATGATGATTCTATATAGCCGTCTAGGACCAGCGCTGGCAACAAATCAAATCTATCAAACAAATCCATCAAATCAAATCAAATAAACAAATCAAATCAAGGTTTTTGAGGCACCAAACAAA
>MU866619.1:0-12016 GCA_033296915.1 Triangularia setosa | reverse complement strand
AGATCTTTCTGCCATGTCCGCTCTGCGACCATGGCGTCTGTTGGCCTGGTGCGCTGCATTACTGCCTCAGGAATCAAGGCATGAATCCCAACACCTGCTGCCGTGTCTCCTTTCTCCGATTGGCAGATACGGTTAGCTGCAGTCCCCACCTGGCCTTGCTATATGGTTGGTTTGTGACAAGCTCCAATTGTAAGCGCTTCAACCTGTGATACTATGGATACGTGGCTGTTGGTCTTTTCAACAGGAGGAAACAGGTGACTAGTAAAAAGCGTGACCCACACAATGCAAACAACTGTTGAATTAGACAGTGAGAGGCTCACTGTTAAGGAATTAATATCTTGGCAGTGGGACCTAGACCACCTGGTCAGGAGAGCTTGTGCTACCTGGCCCTCTTCCCTCCGAACAACCAACGAATTGACCAAGTTTGCACCTCAAGTAAGCTTCCTTTGTGCCGCAGTGATGAGCCAAGTCCAGCACAAACGTGCACAAACATCCAAACGTGATCCAGTCGTTCAGCTGAATCCTCAGCAAAACGCATTCCTTGCGATAGCACACATATGATCTTGATTTCGGCTTCAAAGATCGGAGTGGTAAATGTCCAGATATACAAAGAGTTATGCTTCATCATCATTCCGCCTGAGAGCCTGAAAATATAAACTCGATGTACCGAAGTACCTATATTTTCTACAGCCCGTTTTATTTTCGATTTCTATTTTCTCTCGGCGCTTATATGCTTCAGGTTCATTGGAAGACTTGGGGGTGTGAATGTAGAAATGAGGAAGAAATCTTCCTCAGATTTTGGCAGTATGTCTTCCAGAAAGAGCATTGGATTTCTCTCGAAATGAGAGTCTGTATGCTCTCTTGAGCACTGCGCCTACTTGCCAACAGGCAACCAACCATAACAAAGTGTCCTGTTTGTTCCTCGGGTACCCACGCATCTGTTTCCCGTCTCTCATCTTCAGACCCTGCAGAAAGTTGACAGACCCACCATCTCTATCTGACAAGGCTCACAGGAGTGCGATCCTGACAGCCAAATGAAGTTGGGCTGAAGTTGGGTGGAACATGGGGGGCAGTGCTTCGTGTAGAAATGATCATGAAGATCACCTTTATGATATTCATCGAGGTAGTTTGAAGCTAGCAGATGGTAGTTACATCAATATTGACATGTCAAAAACTGTCAACTGGTATGGAATCTCAAATATGATGTGAATGGGAAGAGTATGGCAACTGCAGTGGTGCGCATGGGCCAGCAAGCGCGGTGAGATTCCTTGCCCGCATGGTCGCCCCCCTTCTGAGACCGGAATAGGGTTGTCACTCAACAAGAGGAGCTCAGGCTGGAGAGAGAACCCGAATAATCGAGGAGGAACAGATGTGTGCGACTTGACAGACTATATAGCCCCTTTTAAAGCCCTGGTAGTAACACCACACCCATGGCTTCAGATGTTGGAAACCTCCTCAGGAAGAACGCCGAGATCAGTCTTCAGCACCACGCTCCGCCACATCGCACCAACCTCCATTCCCTCCTGCTCGATCAATTTCAGGCTACCATATTGCTCACCCTGCACAATGCTGTGCACTAGGTAGTCAGCATTGCCAGTCCACTGTCCAATCAGCCCCATCCGCATGAATCCATTGTGGGAAACGATGATGACGATGCCTTCGTCGGACTTGTCAAGGTCTCTGAGAGCCTTTTGTCCCCGTTGGATTATGGAATGAGGGAAGCAATGATAGAGCGCTGCACGTGGGGATGTCTTGTCTGGCCAGATGGAGTCAATCTTGGAGGAGTCAACGCAGTCGAATGTCTTGTCAAGTTTTATCCCCTCAATAGCACGACCTGTGTCACATGGTTTGTTGTAGATCGCTGTTTTGCCAGTTAGTCAGTGTGAATTGGGAGGAAAGGGCTTTCGTCTTGAAGAATTCTTACCTTGCCACAGAGCGCTCGCTTCAGTAGGAACACCGCCATCCTGAACCAACCAGTCCAGCGTGTAGAGTGCCGTTTCCATCGTTCTTCGCATCGGGCTGACGATGATTCGTTCCACCTTTCGGCCGCTTAGGCGAGTCTTGAGGTGTTCTCGCAACTTGAGGCATTGTGCAACGCCCTCGGATGTCAGACCTGGATCGTGTGCGCCTTTGTGTTCCTCTGGCAAACTGTCAGCGCTCCATCGTACTGACTAATAATCGCCCTATAAGGCTTGATAATCTTACGGTATACACTGTGTAAAGCTTCAGCGTGGCAAATTAGGATGATAGCGGTGACATTCTTGAGATTTTGAGAGACGAACTTGATCAGTGATGCAAGTTGCACCTGCAAGGCCGGAAGGAGTGGCTTCTTGTACCTCACACGTACCACCTAGCAATACCTTCGACCCCCGAGAGGGTTGTTGTCCTAGCATTTTTGGTGACGACTCGAGGGGCTCAAGCGCCTTCCTGATCTAGTTTTGAGACTTGACTCATTATTGAGCTCGCAGCAGGGTAAGGAACAAGAAGTAGGAAGCTGTTGGAAAAATCCCTCTCTTTCCACAGCACCTATTATTGTCCATCGCATATCTAACTGTCAGAATAGAAACTGACTGATGAGATCCCTCGCGGCAATACCTTGGTAGTTACTTTGTCGTCTTCTTCATCTCTTTGCTGATCTTGCTTCTGCTCTCGCAGATATCGTAAGAGCACAATCGTGGGTACACATTCCCACCGATACTGCTGAATACTCTCATTCATTGTCGCCGGAGCTTGTTAGCTATCGTGAGCCCTAGGAGCTCCAAGCAGGAATTCACACCGCTATCCGAAATATTCATCCAGGCGCAGGAGCCAGAATGACCCCTGTAGCTCCTAGAAAGACCCTCGTAGGGGGTTCAAGCGACATCACCTCAGGTACTAATCAAGTATTTCCTTGTCCGTCCCCAGTACTGCTCCTCCCCTTTGACACGAGACGTGGAGCAGGAGAGCGACACCCTTCAGATGACCCATCGTGAGCCTTGTCGCCCTCCCAGCGGGCGCTCTCCTGGAAACGTATAAAAGATATCCTCCTCCTACCTCGCCAGACTGCTACTTCTCCACTTCGTCACACAACAACAACAACAACCACTTCAGTCTTTCGAGATTTTTCAAAACACTCTCACAATCACCTTCACCTTCCACAACCAACCTACCACAACTACCAAAATGGTCTCCTTCACCACCATCGCCACCGGCCTCGTTGCCATCTTCGCTTTCTCCGCGCTGGCTGCGCCTGCCAATGCTTTCTCTGCCACCTCCGGCGACTTCACCCACTACAGTATGTCAAATCATCCAAGACTTGAAGCAAGTCTGAAGTCCACTTGCTAACCCATCCCCTACCTAACAGGCCCCTCCATCGGCCTCGGTGCCTGCGGCCAGCTCCACCAGGACAGCGAGCTCGTTGCCGCCATCAGCTACGCCGTCTTCGACCCCAAGACCCCCGGCGGCAACCCCAACAACAACCTCCTCTGCGGCCGCCGCATCCGCGCCAACTTTGAGGGCAAGTCCGTCGAGGTCATCGTTGTCGACCGCTGCCCCAGCTGCTCCGCCGGCAGCCTCGACCTCAGCCCCGCTGCTTTCCAGCAGCTGGCTGACCTGGGCCGTGGCCACATCCAGGGTAGCTGGGACTGGATCTAAATTCCTTTTTTCGGGGAGTCTCAACAATGGGGCTGATATGGATGGGTCTTGCTGAAAAGGTGGGGAGGAGACATGGTAACTGATGGTATCTGATTGAGATTTGGTGGAGGGAATTGGGTGCTATTTGGGGACATGTCGACACCGTTTGGGCTGGTCAAGAATTCATCGGGGGTAGTTTGTGACTAACCTGGGGGCTCGTTGTATATTATAGAAACTGGAATTTCTATCTTGGGCTTTTCTTAATCTTGAGGTCTCGTAGGGGAAGAAGAATCAACTATTGCGTTTTCTTCTGCGCACTAACTATTCACTTTCTGTTTCAGCTATGCCGTTGCCTAGGCTTTCTTTGCTAACCCGAGGATGTTGGAACCTACTCGTTTCAGATATTACATGCAGGAACAAGCCGATCTGATCTCGACTTAATCTACTGCCTCGGACTCCTGGGATTTCCCGCTGCTGTGTAAGGCCTGATCATATTGAATGGCTGCGTTGGTTGCTTCAGGCAAAAGGGAGCACGACAGAATTGCAGGGTTCACTTGTGGTTCCAGTTTAGCCCCTCTTGATATTAGCCGTTATTGTCGTGTTATTCCAATGCGGGAGGAGATGAGGTGACAAGCGGCTCGTAGTGCTGACCTATGGATACTGAGCTGGCAGGTATAAGTTCTTCTATTGTCTGTGTTCTCGCAAGACAATCTTGGCCTTTGGACTGACCTTTTACTTGATAGCACAAGGACACCAACAATGCTCTCTCTCGCAAAGCTGTCTCTCCTCGGTGTCCTCGCGGCCACAGTACTTGCTGCTGATCCCGCCCCTCCGCCCCTGAACTACCTCTTCAGCGTCAACCTGACTTTTGCAGAGCCGATCTCTATCGGGTCTGTCCCCTACGGCACGAGGGACTTGTTGACAATCTCGGGAGGAACTGCCGTGGGACCGAAAATCAGCGGTAGGGCATTTCGATCCACCCCGTCGAGCATTCTGTTCTCGCTTGCTGACTCGCTCGACAGGAAAAGTAGGGAAGGGCCTCGACTGGGGGCTAACGTCGCGTCAGGGTGTCTTCAGCCCAGACGCTCTGTACTCGCTGCACACGGATGACAACGCCACAATCCTGATCTTCGAGAAGGGGCATGCGCCCCATGTGCATATTCTGTTCGAGACTGCGAGTCCGAAATACGAGTGGTTAAACTCGGCTGTTGCGTACGCCACCGGGGGACCTAATGAGGTTGGAGTTGGATTGGATGTTTGGCAGGTACGTTGATTCAAACTTATTGGGATCTTTGCTCGTTGGGGATTGGGTATGGAAATGAAGTAGATGCTGATGTGAGAGAATGTGACAGATCGGGGCATAACTTGGGTATCTGCACCAGCGATTGTCAAGGCTGTTAGTAATGGGACCGTGGAGAATGTTGGAGAGATCTGAGGTATGGACACCTACCTAGCAAGCGGGACATTCAGGGTGTAATACCGGGAGTGTTTGCCTCTGTGTATGGACACAACTAGAACTGAATCTCGAAACTTTCGATTGTCGCAAGGATGATGGATAGGTACCTAGGTATGCTGAAAATTACAACCTTACCAACTTGGCGCATTGGTGCTTGTGCTCCTGGCGCTGGTGGTAAGTCTGGAAGGTAGGTAGAGGGTAGCATGGGTGCCTGGGCAACCTACTGCTGTTCCAGTCTCTCTTCCCCTCCACTTGCTGCCCGAGGGACCTAGGTGCAGTCGTGGTAACCTTCCATAGTTGAATTTCTGCCTGCTACAAAACACAACCGGATTCTCTTAATTCAGTGCTTCCAACGATCCCTCCTGTAAGTCCAGTGTTTCCCGGTTGCATCGCCTCGCGCACAGCATTCCTTCTCGTCTACCGCCAACGCCAAGTTCCCGCTCTCTCTGTGCCGCCTCCTGGTTCAGTTAGTGCTGATTTCTATCTTATTAACCTTTTTACACAGACGCAATACCTCCTTCGCACTCCCTTCCAATCAATCGCAACTAGGAAGAACGTTTGGCTCCTCGGCCGTCAATTCTATTAAGGTACATATCCCCGTCCTACTCGTCAGACAATAACAATCTGGAAGGCATCTCCGCCTTGTCGCGCCGGTCATATCTCTAGAGAGGCTTCCGCGCGCCCGAATTGATAATCATCATTCTGTCGATTGGTTCTTGGTAATAACGGAAGTTCTAGTATTGGCTCCAATCAAGATCTGTTCCTCCACCACGCCCACCCACCAAGTAACGCCAGACACACTCCCGCACATATTGCCAGCTCCTTCAATTGCTGCTTTCGCTTTCTTTCCATCGACTGCCGATAAAACTCCTTTGCCGTGATCGACAACTCCTCCATTCTCTCCTCCGATAGCGGGCCCCGCTGGAGGATCCGCTCAATATCTTGGCGGACCCGCTCGGCCGTCTCTTCGGCTTCGAGACGCTGTTGCCGGTCGGCAGTGGGGACGTTTGTGAGGTGTTTCGGGCCGTTGGATGTCGGGCCAAGATCAGCTGAGTGGGACTTGTCTGTGCCGGGCACACGGACGGGTCGTCGGGCTGGGCGTTCCATAATGATATGATCGACCGCTGATAGTCGAGGTTTTGGAAAAATGCTGCACGGAGGGAGTTGGATTTTAGACTAACAGCGTTCACCTTTTTGCCGGTGTCAAACTGACGGGGGATGCTCTTCAGCTCAGCGTTGTGGGAGCACTGCCTCCTGAGCACAGCCACAGGGTGGTAAAAGTGCTACTGAGCTAACAGTATTGGCCGATTTTAGCGAACGGTCTCGTTAGTCCACAATCGCACATCTAGCCCCCTCTTTCGGCTCCCTCCATGGCACAAGAAAGCACCGAACTGGTAGCCTATTTTGCACCGCACTCGGCAAGCGAAGCACAGAAGATGGTACGAGACTAGTCTATAGAGTCTTGACCAGCAAGGAATCTAGAACTTCCATTGATTTCTATCTATCTCTGTACCACAGATGCGAACGGCCACCCAGACCCTTCCATGTATCCATACCAAATCGAGACCGCAAACGATGTGGAAACAAACCCAACATCTAGACTGAGCACCGAGCCAGACAAAATTCCATGCTGAGCGCGCCGAATAACTGACGACACCGAACGCTCAAGACATCAAAGTCCTCCAGCGGAAAGGGGCACGAGGAGCGGGAGAGCTGGAGCGGCTGGGAACCTTGGACATTTGGAAGGTATTCTGAGCGGTTTAGGGTGGAAGTTTGATTAAAAGAAAGAGTGTTGAGTTGGAAGCTTCAGTGCCTGACTGGAAAAGTCTTAATGATGAGTTGTGTGCTGAGGGAATAGGTCTTGTTGAAGCAGGAGCTGTCCTTTTCTTACACCACAAGACCGGTCAGTTTTTGAGACTATTTCTGTAACCATTTTTGGCATCAAAGTTTGATGGAGGTATTCGCGGCGTCGTTGCAGGTCTGTTGGTCTCCAAAACAATACCTATGCAGGTCTTTGCCGGGCCGAGGACTGGGAGAAGCTGCTCGCCATGCATCACAGAGCTTCCAAGAATGGCATTTCCTGGCCGTGATGCTGTTGGGACTGCTCATGAATTGCTGGATCTGGACTTGATTCTCCATTCCAAGCCATTATCGGGACTGTCTATTTCCATAGATATCACACCATTGCTCGGCACGTTCGGCACTGTGTTCCAAGGCAGCAGTGTGAACGCAGATTGCACCTGGCAAAGTGCATTGAACCAGACTGTCGGGAATTTTGTGATATCAGCGAATGGCAAGCCTGGCAACAGTCAAGTTTTTGATGGAGGCACAGCTGTTCTTGGGTGGGTTGCGGACACAGCCCCAATTATAGGGCGCCAAAACCTCGGCCAGGCGCCGAAGTGAACGCTGTCCAAAAACCAACAACTTTTGACGTGTTGGGCGTGTTGGTTCATTTCCAAAACATCATTTGTGGACACGTAGCAATCGACGATTCACAGGAGATACAATGTGCTTGATGCAATTGTATTATTGATTTTTTCTAGAATTCTTATTCTTTTCCCACAAAGGATGTCCGAACAACCTCCGCAAAAACCACGACCAGATCGTCGGACACGTGAAGTTGGCATGTTTGGGGACGAGCTGATGGAACAACGTCAAGATGCCACATTCGACTGGGTCAATGACAAGATTCAAAATCTCGAGTTACGCACGGAGATCATTCGCTTGGTCAAGAAGTACCACGGCGGAAAAGGTGGGACATGGCACAAGGTATTCAATGGCAGCTACAATGTCGTTTTCGTCGTCAAGTTTAAAGAGCCTGGAAGCTATGGCATGATGCGCGTTCCACTCCCACGCTTCAGCTTGGAGCTGAGGGAAGAAAAGGTCCAAGCCGAAGTCAACCTCATGCGCTATGTAGCTGCCAACACCATGATTCC
The DNA here is from genome assembly GCA_033296915.1 of Triangularia setosa. Lineage (NCBI taxonomy): Eukaryota > Fungi > Ascomycota > Sordariomycetes > Sordariales > Podosporaceae > Triangularia > Triangularia setosa. The sequence goes on along the minus strand of MU866619.1, from coordinate 4,012 downwards.
CGTTCCTCACATCTATCACGTCGGCACCGCCTTGCAGAACCCTACCGGTCTGGGACCGTTTATCATCATGGACTACCACGATGGCATGGTGAAGCTCTCTGATCTCCTCAAAGAACCAATCGACACCCAAGACCACGGTGTCATCGACCCCGCCATGACTGAGGACAAGATGATCAACCTCTACGGCCAAATGGCCAACATTCTTCTCCAGCTCGACCAGCTCACCATGCCCCAGAGCGGCTCTCTTGGCTATGTCGACGCGGAGTTCACGGTCAACACCCGCGCCATCCCTCAAACCATCACCGACGTCATAACCATGGCCGGCTGCCCGGAGTCCATCCTCGGGCCCTCCAACCGAGTCCTCAACTCCTCCCATGAAGTCTACCAGTACTTCTCCGACCTCCACATGGCCCAGCTGATATTTCAACGCAACGACGCCGTCGACTCGGAGGATGACGCCCGGGACAAGTACATGGCCCGGCACATGTTTCGGCGAGCGGCGTACATGAACCTGCTCCCTTCACCGAGCTATACTGGCCGTCAGGATCACATCACGCCCACCCCTGAAACGTTCAAGCTGATATGCGACGACCTGGCCCCGCACAATGTGCTGGTCGATCCGGGAACGGGCAACGTGGTCGCGGTGATTGATTGGGAGTGGGCTTGGTTTGGGCCAAAGTCGATGGCTTCTGACCCGCCGTGGTGGTTGATGCTGAAGAAGCCCGAGTACTGGAATGACAGAGCAAAGGGGGGGATAGATAATTGGATGGAAAAATACCCCAAATACCTCGATATCTTTCTGAAAGCTTTGGAGCTCGAGGAGCAAAAGCTTTTGACTGGGAAGGTTACCAGTGTTTCTTTTCTAGGAGAGGACGGTGACGGCAAAACAGCAGCACAAGACAGCCCTGTAGCGGAATGGCTCGACAAACTCCAACTTTCAGAAGAAACCCCCACTACCGGCGGTGCTCAACAAGGCCCCAAGGAACAACCCCTATCAACCAGAATGAGGAGGAACTGGGAGAACGGCAGCTTCTGGATCAACCACGCTACCCGCCGGACCTATGGGTTCGACCCTGTCTACTGGAAGTTCATCGACGAGCGGCTGTTTGGGGAGAATCCAGAGGGGGGTTACGACAAGAGGGCCGAGTCGATGACGAGCGAGGCGAGAGAGATGATGGAGATGGTGGTCAGGGATAAGATGGAGGAGAAGAACGGGGAGAGGAAGGTGGTGGAGTGGTTTACTGAAGAGGCGAGGGCGCATTTGGCCAGGGTATTGGGGTATGGGCAGCTGTGAGGAAACCAAGTTGTCATGGCATGTTTGGCTGGCGTTTGAGTGGTTTGTTGAAGGAATCTGTGTCTTTATTTGGTTTTGCATTTCTATACACGAGGGGCATTTTGTGTAGTCAGGTAGATAATATCTATAGAAATATCAGCATATAGGTACTAATGAGTTTGATAACTCATACAATTATACTTTCTATCGTTACATATACGCGCGTCAGTGTAAGCTTCCATGGGTGCAGCACTTGGATAGAGTTTTCGAGAGTAAGATTGTGTGTATGGCTTGTCAACCTATATACGTGTAAGGCCGCCGGAAATACGAGTGACAAGGGTGCTCTAAACTAGGTATTTGACAGAACTTAATTGGTTATGACGATCAACCGTTGGATCGTGAAACTTGTATTATGAGGGAAACCGATATATGAGAACGTCGTTAACCACCTACCGGAATACCGCGATGCACAACCTGGCAAAGCCCAGCTGCCCAATCACATTCTTTTCCACAGCATCTGGGTCAGGTCCAGTGTTGTTGAATTAGTGAAGGAGCCCCACTGTTAAAGGAATTAATATCTTGGCAGTGGGATTCAGGGCACCAGGTTCGAAGGCGGCCAGCCACCTGGACCTTTCTCCCGAAGACAAGCAACCAATTGACAAAGTTGAACCCCATATCGTTGTTTGACAAGTGTCAACCAGTTTTGAATATTGTGATAGTATGTATTGAGCACTTCTCTCTGTCATCATGGAACTCTCCCCGTCAGACCAAGCCAAACAACCAGGATCTTGAACCAGTCTGGCCCGTGCTGTGCCGTCACCATGCATTAAAACGATGAAGACTTGGCAATCCCTTGGCACAAAACCGTTGCATAAATCTCCTTGAAGCTGCCAAGCCGGCTGCTCATTCGCGCCTCTTCTGCGAGCACGGCATCCAGAGTTTCTTCGTTTCTTTTTTTTTTCCTTCTCCCCTTGTTAAAGAAAGCAGCGGAACAGGGACAAGGTCAATAAAAGAGCTGTCACAATCGCAGCCTTGCCGATCCCAATTCTCTGTGCTGAAAGTCAAGAAACCTTCTCCGATTTGTAGGGGTGCACGCGGGGTGCAGATCCGGCAGGTGGGAGGTGCAGGTCTCAAAACCAGACAAACCTGTCAACTGGGGTCAACATGTGGAAAAAGTGACAAAACCAGAGGGGACCCCCAAAATCCGCTCTTAGTACAGACTAATAACGATCTCTATCCTCCCAATATGGAGCCCTGGTTGGTTAAACAATGAGATGGCAATGGAACACAATGTCCGCACATAAGGCACGGTTTGGTGGTGGACCACTGGAACGCAGCTGGTTGCAGCTTCAAGACCAATATGGAGGGCAGCCAATGACAGTCATGAGTGGCCAGCTTCCTCCGTCGGGGACCACCAATACCGTCTTTCTCAAAAATCCTGTTGGAACCTCGAACTCACCGACAATTTGTCCACTTTCTCGCACTTTCGTTCGCTGTTGTGCAACGAAAGGGCGCCTATGCCACCTAAGCCTAGGTCCTCAGCGAAAACCTCTCGTCATCGCTCATCATCCTTCTACAAAGTCTTCAAAACCTCGGTGTGGCGTGGTGTGATCGGCAGACAGCCACTAGCTCGACCACCCGAACCGGTTGTATTGACAAGCCTATCCTACGCCGGCGCCTGCTAATTGCCAATCCTTGCCGCGTGGGTAGTCGTTTTGCCGATGATCGGTTCAATGCCGTTGGCCGTCGCGCCGTCTTCCGCAACGGGATGAAGGGATCGGTCTGCGTAATTTCTGCAACCAGAAAGGGCATGCATTTTAGGGACCTGCGGGTGTTGGTTTCTGCGTCAGATCAAGAAGAGATCGAGGGTTGTGGGAGCGAGACACGGGACAGTCGAAAAGCTCGTAACATACCGTAATGCGTCTTGCGGTTATTACCCGCTTCAGTGTGGGTGTCCTGGCGTCCGTTGTCGCGAAGCCCCGAGCCCGCAAATGATGATGCTATCCAACGTCCAAAAGATCACAAGGCGTGCTGTCTCGACGTCGTTGAATGTCATTTTCTTTCCTCTTCAACATTCCTTCGCTTGAGGATGCCCGATGCAGCACGGTTGACTTTCCCATCCCAGCGCCCTTGAAAAACAAACAAGCATCGCTTCCCACACTCACTCCCCAAAACACCTCAAGCTTTTTCCCCCGCATTCGGCTTCCCCTTGGCATCAACCGCCTGCCGCCCCTCGTTCGTTCCCGCCCCCGGCTGCCCCGCTAGCCCTTGCCGCTTGGCGTGGTTCAGCGAGGGCGCCACCGACCTCTGTGGCGCCTGGGGGTGGGCGCACTGGAATGGAATTTTCCCCTCACTCGAAGCGTTGACAACAAAGAACGCGATCTGTCACGAGGTCGACGAACGGTGACGTAGGGGAATTTCTGTTGGTCAAAAGTCAGGGGTCCGCTCATTTGCTTAGCTGAGGTCCAGACAGAGTGCTGGGACCGTAGCACGAGGTTGACGGGGTTGCACGTGAACATTGGCTCCGAGAACCTTTCAGCGTAGGGCTTTGTCCTCTCAAGAGTGATGACGCCGAGAGCTGGTGCACCACGACCTGTTTTGGTAAGGTATAGTTTAGGTAATCCTTGCGAGGGTTAACGACATGTCTACTATGGTATAATGGGTAATAAAAATATCCCTGCCAAGTACACACGCTAACCGATGGCACGGTATCCGCACTTTCTACAATAAATATACCAA
>MU866618.1:0-12162 GCA_033296915.1 Triangularia setosa | reverse complement strand
GGGCGGGGCCCCCGCGCCCCCCCCCCCCGCCCCCCCCCCCCCCCCCCCCCCCCCCGCGGCTATAAAAAGGGATGAATGAGGGTATAAAAAGGGTACCTAATGTTTGGGTCATTATGGTTTCATTTGGGAGATCCCTCTATCTTCTTCCTGGTTCTTGTTCGTTGTTTTTGCCCCTGGTGCCTAGGTGTTTCTGGCGTTTTGATCACGAGTGCGATTCATTTTTAATATGTACCTACATCATTTCTTTTACTCTTTTTGAGTGATCTAGGAATGGATGAGCTGTCAAGCGAAAAAATTGTGAGAATGTTTCAACGAGTGACAATGTCCTGGATAAATGTGGACCCAGGACGAACAGGGATCAATCGGAAACGGAACAGGAAGTAAGGGATTGCGATAAGGATCTAGGATTTGAGACGTAGATCCAGGGGATTTAGGATTCGAGGCATAGATCCAGGAAAATAGGGATTCTATATATACAGAGAAACTGGCTGGTTGTAGATAGTTCCGCAGTATGCAATTTACATCGTGAGTTCTTAGGACCAAGCGTTTACGAGAGACAATTAGTGATCTTTGTTGTGCACCTTTTGGCTACACCGAACTGTTATTCAGAAGCAGCCTTCAACCCAGTATCCCTCTCAGAGGTTCTGATTGGGGTTCATCACAATACGTTATTTGAAGGTAGACAAGGTTCGTGGATAAGCTTTGCTGGCAATTGGGGCGACATTCTTTTTAGAATTTGAGAAGAACTATCCAACTGGATCTGTCAGACAGAAGGGGTTCTGGTCAACCAAGCTGAATAGGAGCTCATGGGAGCTGAAACTGACGTAACCAGTTCAGCTGGACATGGTACCATTTGCCACCAACGTTGTCACTATGTATAGATATAATGGAGGTTCTCTGGTTTTGAAGGATAGGAGGACAGACAAAGACAAACAATACAATCACATAGTTGCAACCCCCATGATATTCACCTTCACAGAGTGCATCAAACTTCTGACAGGATCCAGCCCCTTGATGTTGGTTGTTTTTTTTCAGTTTGAAAGGCACCTACAAGAGGCTTGCCCGGGACCTTTTTGTTGCCGGTGATTTCACACCGTTCGGGAAAGGTGGTTTCTTGAACTTATACGCCAAGGCAAGGCCCATCGGCTTCAAGAAAACGAGTATACAGCCAGGTTGGCGAGTGTTTGACCTCAACTTTGTCAGCGACGACTACCAGCCTTTTGAGGGAGCCAGAGATCAGCACCTGGCGTCTGAGGTTGCCCAATACAGTCAAGGAGTTTGACTACCGCTCAATCAGCGACATTGTCCTCCACCTACGCTACACAGCCCTTTTCACACCGTGCCCACCACCACCACGGCGCAACGTACTATGATGATCATGTAAAGCATTGCCAGCCGTCTTCCATACTTGTCAAGGCCGCCGCTGGGATCAAGATCACGGTCGGTGCGGCCCTGACTGCCGACGGCGACGCAGTGTCACTTGGTAACCTAGATATCATGAAGGCTAGTTCCTAGTACATGTCGTTGGAGAGCAGCATTGCCAAGAGTGGCCCGGGGGGAGGATAACAAGTTGTTGAATCCGACTGATATCATGCCTCTCATTCAATATATCCTGGTCATATAAACAGGAGTGTAGATCCAGCTAGTTGGGATTCAGTCCGTTATCCGTCCGGTGTGGAAGTTTTACACACATACCCAAGGAGATAGTTCGATAGCGAGAAAGCTTAGATAGGTATTCTTGTGTGTATCTTGATGCCTATTCTCTGTATCCATTTCATCTTTTGTCTTGTACAAAACTAGGTAAGTTGAGCGTCCCGTGATTCTGTTCCGAGCACACGGCTTTGTAGCTTAGGTTTGCTGGAAGGATAAAACCCAAGAGGAAACGACAAATTCGGAGACTGCTCAAGACTGGCTAAGGTGACGGGTACATAATTGGGACAGATTGGCGCCACGAGGATGTCAAGGCGACGCCTATGCATGGCGGCATGAAAGCCGCCCCGCCGTTTGATGAAGACGTGGAATGCTTCTGCTTTCAGGCATTGACTCGATGGACAGTGAGAACTCGAAACCAGCCTTCAACACCGTGAGCTGAAAAGTTCTCTTGGGTCCTCGTTTTTCTGCTCAATGATGTTTTGTGTCTTGTGCAAGGCCTATCATCTAAAGATGCCACGAGTGCAGAGGCGCATCTCATTCAGGGGCACAGAATATAAAACAGGGAGCCTGTTTGCGCTGTTTCTTGGCGTATTCACACGGCGACTGGGTGGGCTCGTGTCACACGTCATCCACCTTGGCCTGGAGCACAACCAACAACACAGTGAACTGAAAGCTCTGAGCCGGTTGTTGAAAAGTGAAACGAGCGACGGGTTACCGGCGCCAGCAGCAGAGGCATTATTGACTCGTGTATAATCAGAGGGAAGCGCCGGACTTAGAAGATGGCTAAGGTTATCACAAGCACGGACCTCTTTGAGAGAGATAAATACATGAGCAGAAGAGTAGAGCAGTGGGACGAAAGGATTCCTCATCAAGGATCTTGAGGCCACTGAAGATTATTAAAATGAATTGAACCTATGCTGTTCCAAGCCCCGAACACCAGCCCTTGCCACAGCTCGATTATCACCAATTTGCCATTAAACTCAATCTACCTATGCAGTGTGAGATAGTATGGCCTAAGAGCACCAATCTCTGTGTTGAATACGAGCAACTTCTAATTTGTTAAGCTTTTCGGGCGTTTTCTGTGGTGCGAGGCGGCCACCAGCCAAACTCGAAAAAAATGCCGGGTTCAGACACACTAGGAACCTTGAGAGTGACAAATGCATATGGTTGACGTTTTGATGTTGAATGTGTCGCGCTCCATGGTTGGGTGGTTGTCAAATAGGCGATATCATTTTATCTCCGTTGCACAGATCCAGGAGGGTAGGTCCAGACTTGACGGTGCCGTGAGCCGGTGAGAGGACCCTGGGTTTCGCCAAGGCCGATACCCGAGTGACGGCCCCACTGTGAACCGGCTGCGGAGCCGATCTGGGATGTCGCGTCAAACCCAAGAATAACTTATTCCAAGATGCTTTGAAGTTTTAAACCCGAAGAAAAGGGCGTTCCGCATTGGCAGAAACAACCGCACCGAGTAGGTACTTAAACAGGTCCCATCCATGTAAACATACTTACTAGTTGTTCGTGAAAGCCTATAGGCCTCCTGCAATCATGCATACCACAGCCAGAAACTGGCTCGGATGAAACGGCATCACAACCTTCCTTGGCGGAGCTTGGCCCCCTGACGCGACAGCAAACCAAATAAATCAATCCCAGCGACGCCCAGAGAGTGCAGTGAATCCACCTGCCCGTTTCCGCCGCGCGTCGGCTGTCAAAAAGGGCCTCCACCGCCCTTCTATCTTTGCCAGGCATCTTGTTGATTCCTTTCGCAAAGTCAACAGCGGGTTTTCCGTGAATCTCACCGTCGCAATCACAACCGCAACATGTCCGGATATCCTCCTCAGCAGGGGTACGTATTCTCCCCAAACGATCCTGATTTAAGCTATGTCTTCTGTTTTCCGATGGCGATTGATCCACTCAGGTTTGCGCTGCGGTGACTGGTCGCAAACCGCCAAATCATTTGCGTCTGACAGATGTACCTCATAAGACACCACTGACAGGAGACTGACGACTCAACAGTGGTTACTACCCCCAAGCCCCTCCCCAGGGGTATCCTCCTCAGGGTTATCCCCCACCGGATGGCAGCTACCCCCCGCAGGGCTACCCTCCTCAGGGCTATCCTCCTCCCCAGCAGCAGATGCAGTACCAGCAAGCGCCTCCTCCCAAGGAGGAGAAGAGCCACGGCTGCCTCTACACCTGGTAAGTTTTCTCCATTGGGGCGATCAATGGTGGTGTGTAGATCGTGTTGTAGGGATAGGGTCATTCAACACCCCTGAGCCCCACCCTGGAAACCGCGACATCAATATCACCTACTATATTGCTGGCCACAAGCCATGGGCATCTCATTGACTTTTATTACAGTGTTGCGGCAATGTGCTGTTGCTGGCTCTGCGGAGAGACCTGCGAATGCTGCCTCGAATGCCTCGACTGCTGCTTCTAAACAGCCCGACGACTCAGACATCGATTGCAGCCTGATAAATAATAACCAAATGAGATGATGTTTTTTGGCATTGCGAGTCATTTTGATGAAATTGAGCAACGTAATTTCGGAAGGGAGTTTAAGGGGGTACAATGAACAGGAGGTGGAAACTGAAGTAGGGCAGGTCTTAGTGCTGCCCGACTTGGATGGAACCCCCTCCTGCGATACAACACAGCTTTTTCTATGCGCTCTTGCTACGTTATTTTATCTTAGCAAAATCCAGATACTATTGCGATTCTGCCTTCTGTCCGGCCCCTCTCAACCAGACCATAACCGCGACGTATCAAAATTTGGAATCCAAAGCTTGCGCTTATTGATACTTGTGTTTTCTAACGGAAGGAAGGATTGCGATGACAAGAGGGGCTTGCATGCTGACCGTACTGAGTCAGCAGTTTCGGAGATAGCAATTGGCCAGCCGCACTATCGAAAATGCAGCATTGGGGTCTTGGGTATGCTCACCGCAGAGATTACATCACAGAACCTAGGCTCAGCTGAGAAGATGGTGCCTAATAGCGTACGGCAAGCGCCAAAAGCTGAGAAAGATGGCCAACATAAAGGACTCGACCAATCTCGCGTCAAATATGCCCTCGATCATTCTTTCGAAGCTTCAACAATCTGGATCATATCAACCACCACCAACCTAAAGTCAAGATGTCGGAAGCCAGCTCTCCACCAACCTCCAAAGGCAAGAAACCCCCCCAAGAACAGATCCATTCCTTCTGGGACAAGTACATCACCAAATCCCCCGGCAAGGTAACCACTATCTTCCCCTCCTCACTCTATTCCAGTCTCCTGCCTCGCCCAGCACCAACCCTCACCAAAAATGACACCACCACCTCGCCCAACACCACCAACTTCGGCAGCTCCTACGCCGCCGCCGCCGACGCCTGCCGCGCCAAAATTGCCCGCATCGTCCGCGATTGCCACCGTACCAACTCCAAGTTCACCGACCCCGATTTTGACCTGAGAGGAAACCAGTGGGACTGTCTGTTGGGCCTCAACTGGCGGTCCCCTCCCACCAAGGGCAACCCAGCCGCGATCGAGAACGCGCTTGGAACGCTGGAGACGATGCAGGTGTTCGACGGGACGGATTGCTTGCAACTGTCTGTGCCCATGCTGAGGAAGATCATGGGGAGAAAGATCCTGGATGAGGAGCAAGAGGGAAACGATAACACTGATTATGACCCCGACCCGAAAGCCGTGCACAGAGTTGGGTGGATTTTTGAGGAGCCCAGGTTCGAGGTGGATGGGTTTAGCAGTTCGGATATCATGCAGGGGAACAACAGTATGGATTGTTGGTGGTTGTCTGCCGTGGCTACGATTTGCCATAGACGGGAGCTGATGGATAGAATTTGTGTGGCGAGAGATGAAGAGTGTGGGGTGTACGGGTTTGCGTTTTATCGGGATGGGGGCTGGATCTATACTGTGGTGGATGATCATTTGTGCTTGACGAATGGAGATTATGAAGGGGGTGGGCATGATCCTAGCAATGCTATTGTGAAGAAGTGGAGGAAGGATAAGCAGACAGGGGGTCAGGCGTTGTATTTTGCGGCTTGCAGGGAGGAGAATGAGACTTGGTTGCCGTTGCTGGAAAAGGCGTATGCCAAGGTCCATGGGGATTATGATGCTATTTGGGGCGGGTGGGTTGGTGAAGGGGTGGAGGATTTGACGGGGGGTGTCAACTCAGAGCTGGCGCTGGAGGATGTGCTTTCCAAGGAGAACTTGTGGAAAGAGTTGGCAAATGCGAATGGGAACTTTGTGTTTGGGCTCGATATCTTGGATAGGAACGGTTCGAACAAGAATGGGTTGGCCAATGCGCATGCTTATTCCCTCCTAGCTGCGGTGGAGGAGGTTGGCGAGGATGGGAAAGTGGTGAGGCTTGTGAAGATCAGGTTTGTAACTTCCCTCTCATGGCTTCAAGTGTGATACTGAATACTTTATCATAGAAACCCATGGGGTGAACGTGGCGGTGATGGCATGGGTGAGTGGACTGGTCCGTGGTCTGACGGCTCGAAGGAATGGACTCCGTACTGGCTCACGAAGCTCGATTACCGCTTCGAAGATGACGGCGTGTTCTGGATGACCTACAGTGACATGCTTCACACGTTCACGAACCTCTACCGCACTCGTCTCTTTGATGACCAGTGGACTGTGGCTCAGGAGTGGACCAACTTGAACGTTGCTTGGGTTTCTGGCTACTTACAGCGCAAGTTTGTCATCGAGGTCAAGACAGCCACAACTGCCGTCTTCGTTCTGCAACAGGTAACCCGACCCCTGCTTTCCTCTCTGCTGGTGCCCTTGACTGACAGCAGGCAGCTCGATACCCGTTACTTCAACGGCCTTGAAGGAGAGTATTCCTTCCTTCTGCACTTCATCCTCCAAAAGCAAGGCGCCGAGCCTGGGGACTACCTCTGCCGTGTCCGCCCGCAAGCCGAGAACTTCTTCCGCGCTAATCGGTCCATCAACTGCGAGATTGATCTTGAGCCAGGCATCTACGAGGTACTCTCCAAGATCACTGCCGAGCGGGACATGAGTAAGTCTCCTGTTGAGACCATTGTCAAGATTTCGGCGCAGCGTCGCCCAGAAAAGCTGAGACAGGTTGGGTTGAGCTTTGATCTGGCCCATGCAAAGGCCCTAAAGGAGAAAGAGAAGGAGGGCGATGGCTGGGAGACCGAGGAGGAGGATGACGAGGCGGAAAAGGCAAGCGTCATCGAGGCTGGCGAGGAGAAATCTGAAGGGTCTGACAAGGCTCAGGCTGCTGCCGGTCTCGGAGAAGGTCAACAAGGTGCGCAAGAGGCAGAAGAAAATGACGACGATGAAGACAACGAGAACGACGATGAGGATGACCCTTCGCCTTGGAATGCGGTGGCTGTCATTGGTCTACGTGTCTATTCGCAGGATCCCGAGCTCATCATCAAGCTGACCTCACCCAGCAATGATGAAGAAGTCGCGAGTGTCGTTCAGGGAGCCTAGAATCAGTGGTACCATGTGCAACAAGTCCTGAAGGTGATTGATATAGGTCGTGTGACGTATGCAATAGGGACCCGTTTCTGGATACATGTAGCTGAAGGCCAAAGACCAGATGGTGATAACAAGCTTTGTTTTTTGTTTATTACAAGCGCAGTTGTTCAAAATTGCGCAGTCAATAAAGAGTCTGTCACTGCACTTCAATAATGTGTTCCGAGCAGTCGTGATGTCATACCTGACACATGGTAAAGGTACACATAGGTTGCAGAGAGTGTTGATGTATGAATGGCGTCACAAATCACAACAAAGCAACGATGTTCAGTGGCACTACAACTATTTATTTGTGAATCACCCCAGCAAACTCAATTGTTCCTGCATTTGGACCAGACACCGGTTAATATTTTTTGACTCAGAACTCAACAGCCCACCTCAGACATCATCAAAACATTACACAAGCCCCTTCACAACTCTTCTTCATATCTGTAACCATGCCCAACCTCCGCGAAAACCCCAAGCAGCGCGACATCCCCAAAGATGCGGCCCAGGAGAGCGCCAACCTGGCTCCAGAGGAGATTAGCAACCAGGCCCGTGGCCACAAGGCCAATCTGAGCAATCCAAGTTAGTCAATGACTTTTGAACTTCACGATCAAAGCGCAGGATTTTGCTAACAAATCCGATACAAGATACCAGCGAAGAGTCCAAGGAAAACTCGAGGCAGAAGCTGGAGGAGCTTGGTGGTGAGGATGCATTTTTCAGAAAGGACTCTAAATAAAGCGGTGGCCTGTCTTTGAAAGTCAATGACCGATTGTCGTGGGTGATTCTGGTATTTTTGGTGCTCGATTTGGTTTGGTCTAGGGACAATGGCTACATAGATGCTATCCTTTGAATGCAAGAGCAATTTCCATCTTCTTGGGAGGTGACATATCTTTCAACTGTAGAACCGTGAACGTGATTCTTCCCAGTGGCTTCCTGATTTTCAATTTTCAAGTCGAACTGCGACAAGGGCCCTAATCTTGCATTAAGTGTAAGAAATGGGCCTAAAAATCTGATTAAGTATTAATCTTTCTTATCTTCTTTCTTTTTTCCCCAATCTTTCTCCACTCGCCACTGATCTTTGAGCTTCAATGAAGTCCCAGACACCAAGTCGCAACCTCTATGGCCCCATTTCTCCTCGTAGATGCGTCTCCCGGCATCAGTCAATGTCCAAAAGGCGCTGTGAAACCCATCCGCATTATAATAGAACGGCTCTCCCTCCCCTCCTCTTTGAGCTCGTTGCCAATTATTTCTCTGTTCAGCCCCATCACGGTATTTATACTTACCCATCTCATCTCCCACTCCCCTCAAAACCCGGAAATATTGGAGCTGATTAGCAGGCATCTGCTTTTCATCTCTCTTCGTCTTGCCCTCTTTTTCTTTCTTCTCGTTCTCTTCCTTTTCCGCCTTGGCCTTGGCAATCTTCTCCTCCTGCTCCGGCGGCAATGGTGCTGGGTCGATGAACTTTGGCATCTTATACTTATTCCGATAAAGCACCTCCAAGTCCTCCAACACAGTCGACACATCGTTGATGATTCCCACTCTCCTCGCCTTCATCGTCCAGCCATCCATCCCCATCTTGCCGTTGATATCGCAATCCGTTGCATAGTACGGAATCAGCGAGTCCCACCCTCCCACAGCCTCCATTGCCTCCCTGTTGACAAGCGTCAGATGGTCATATTGGTACCATCTGAAGCCCCATCGTTCCTTTTTCTTGATTGCCGTCTGCAAGTCTCGGAGGCAGTTCTCGTAGATGGTTCGGTACCCCTCTTTCCCGGCCTGAACAGGGCTCATGATGTCTTTCCTCTCGGCTTCGCTGTAAAATTCCCAATTTCCGTCGGCAGGGCGGCTTATGAAGTCGAGGCCTTCCTCGAAGGAGAAGACGAGAACGTCTTGATGGCTGTAGAAGTAGTAGGGGTGGTCTTCTTGGTACGCTACGGATAGGAAGAAATTTTGCATTTGGGCGAAGGTAAGCAGGACAGGTGTCTGCAGCACTGTGACGCCAAGTCGGTGGAGGGTAGTATGATTGAGATAGAAGGGGTTTTGGAGGGTGAGTCTGCCTTGCTTGTTCATGTTATGCACCCCCGTATTCTCGACCACGTAGATGTTCTCTGGCGGCCAGCCCGCGGTGATGTAGCTGACAACTGCTTGGAGTAACATAGGCCATTGACGGGTGAATCCTATGAAGAGTGGAGGGGGGCGATCGAGGCCATACTCTTTGTACATCTCGGGTCGGGGGAAGTTATATTCGGGTATTGGTGGAGGATCTGCTGCTGAATCCGCCAGCAAGGGGAAGGGGTCGAAAACAGGAGGAGGAAGCCATGATGGTGGTGGCTTGTATCGCGGCGGGGCATGCTTTCCAGGAGAAGTAATGGGCTTGAGGATTTCTGGAATTGACTTGAGAAATGAGGAGCCTTTTTGGCTTGGTGGGTTTCGGTAAGAATGATAGAATAGGAAACAAAGGGTAATGAAGGAAAAGCCTAGGATTGTATGTCGCGTGAGTCGCGTGAGCGTAAACATTGTCACATTGCGGTGTGAAATCGCGTGAAATTCATGTTTGCAAAATGAAAAGGGATTGACAAGTCATCAATTGAAAACTCCTGTAGGTATGTATTCATCCTTCTACCGACCCCTGGAGCCTAAAGTTGGTGCGTTACATTTGCGGCGCAGCATCCATGCCAATGCTGACATCCATGCGAGACGGAGATGCGTTTTGACAAAAGTTGAGAACTTTGTCCTGATGCCAAGTAAATGTGGCTCGTGTTGAGGCTGTTCAGTCGCTAAATATCTAGTCAAAAGCCAAAGTCACGCCACCACAGTGATCCAAACATTTTCTCTTCAGCTTCTGTATTGTAGAATAAATAACGTGCGTGATAAGCGAGTCAGCTAGACAAGCAAGTTAGCCACTTTCCGACGCGAGGCACCTCCTCTGCACAAAACACCAAATTCCTCCACCACCAACCATGGAAACTGCTTCGTACGAAGCCAAGATACAACTAGAGTTCGGCGCTATTCAAAGAAACCCAAAGCTTAGCAACCGAGCCGCAGCAAAGATCTACACTATCAATAAGGATACCCGAGTGACCGACGCGCTGGTCGCCCTGCACGGCGCGATATGCCAGCCAACTCACGCAAGTTTACCGATTTGGAAGAGAAAACGATTGTTCAATACATTATTGAGCTATGTACACGCGCATTCTGTCAGAAGTGCGATGCACTCTTTGAAGGTGAATATGATGGGGGTTGCATGTGACGAACCCTTGATCAGAACCTCTGAAAGGGATACTGGGTTGGAGGCTGTAACGGTCTCAAGGCAGTGTATTGCAACTAGCTAGGCCACTCTACGAATACACTGAACTTGAAGAAGAAAAGGAAAAGAGAAAGAGAAAGTTTGACAACATGAGCCTCTGATATGGCTGAGTGTGTTGGCCAGTGCGTGGTGATAGAAGGTTCTGGAGTAGTTGTCACCGCTTGGTGGTGAAGGACAGGATTACACAGAATGCAGGGTTAGGGTTGAGTGTTGGACCGGAGCTCGACCGGGGTTTTATGGCAAGAAGATGGAGCTGCAAGCCCACACTTCTTTCTTTCTTCTTCATCTTACGGTTACATTAATAGACTGGCAATGGTATTGGCCTTTGACCTACTTATGTCTCTCATTCGTGACAGTAGTGGTCTGTACGTGTGTGTTCTGGGAATAGCTTCATCAAGGCCGAGGGTTGCTGAGGCCCATGCCAGGGTATCACGACCTTGACGCAGAAGCCCGGAAGAAGTAACCAATCGGACCAAGAGGAAGACTAGCCAATCAGAAGGGATCATTGGGAAATAAGAAAGATCCAGGAAAGGGATCTGTCAGAAAGAAAGGGATTTTACTAGCAAGGAGCTCATCCTTCAGTTGGCGGTGGCCATGGTCTGGTGGCGGTGGCCATGTGGCAGAATGAATCCTGCAGAAGGTCTATAAAAGAGAGCAGGAACAGAGAGAAGAACAAGCAATACAAACACAGTTGCAACCCCCATAATATGGACCCTCATAGAGTGCATCGTGTTATCTAACAGGATCATTGGATCATGGAGACGATCCAACGATCCGGATACGAGATCATTGAGGGAATGCAATGTTCCTGGTAAGGCTATGGTCTATATATACGGAGGAACTAGGTAGCTTGTAGATAGTTCCGCAGTATGCAATTACAGTTTGTATTCACGTTATCTTGTGTTTACATTGAGACATCATGTTGTGCACTGTTTAGCTGCACCGATCCATTATCTAGAAATTCGCCTTCAACGGGTATCTGTCATGAAGAGCAATTGAAATGTAAGGGTAAGGCCACTAATAGCAGATTACTTTATTATCGTTGATTCTAAGGTACAGAAGAAAAGGGAGAAATTGCTAAAGGGCTGACGGCTGATGAGGAAACAAGCGACTGGTGAATGCGTGACCCACACAGTGCACAAATTCAGTGTGAAGCTGTGACCAACACTGTGCAGCGTGTGACAGCATCCCTTTCAGAGGTTCTGGACAGGGGATCGTCACACAAAAGGTACACAAAAAGATCACCATTGTCTCTCGTAAGTGCTTAGTCCTAAGAACTCACAATGTGAATTGTATGCTACAGAACTGTCTACAGCCAGCCAGTTCCTCCGTATATATAGGATCCCTATTTTTCTGGACCTAACTCCCAAATCCTAGATCCTTATCGTAACCCCTTATCTCTTGTTTGGCCCGTGCCACCTTTGCGCCTTTCCATGTTTGTGACAAACACCTTCGGAAGCAGTGCCTTCGGCCGCGCCAGCTCCTACGCTGAGCCAAGGCGCAAGCAGTGGTATTGAACCAGTTCCAGAGAGGAGGACTCACGGTGGGCGTATTACCAAACCCACCGCCAAAGCCCGGGTAGCTAGCAATTAGTGTAGCAATTGAAGTTTGAATTTTATATGTGGGAATAGCTTCAATTTTGACAGCGGTAGAGGTCTTGGGTGCGGCATTTGCATATGACAGTGGCGGGGGGGTGGGACGGGGGGGGGCGCCGGACGGAGGAGCA
>MU866617.1:0-12175 GCA_033296915.1 Triangularia setosa | reverse complement strand
TAGTTTGTGTAATGGTCGTTATAAGAAGTGTGTAGTGGTGGAACGTGCGTCATCCGCTATGTTGCGTCATCCGCTATGCAAGTACGTTATTTGTTTTTAAGCTTTTAAGTTTCCAACCACTCCGCATCTTTTCCTCGGTCAACGCCAGTTCGGAGGTTTTGCAAGAACCTATCCAAAATTTAACCAGAGTTTTATTCGAAAAGAACAGTATCTCAGACCATAAGCTTTCATTACCGATCTGTGTATGCAAAAAAAAAAAAAGAAAAGAAAAGAAAAGGAAAAACGAAAAAAGTAAACACAACCCACACCTTAACCAAACACCACCACTACTGCCCAACAGCAGTAACCACAACACTGAACCGCCCGTCACCTACCCATCAACCATAGCCATGACGGAAACTGAAAAGCAACAACAATATGACTCCCAAAAGAGAAACCGTAACAATAACTACCAACAACAACCCTTTCAGCGTCTCGTTCCACGTCTATATCCTCATAGTGACTCCCGTCTTCTGGCTATCGTTTTATTGTGTACTTTCGTTAACCATTTTATTTCTGCTCAGGTTTATTCCCCCTTCACTGCCTGGATCTGTCGAGAAGGAAGCCAACCTATTGCTGTTACCAACAGGGTATGAGGCCACGGGGACTTGGGCTGTGATGAGGGATGTGTAGTGGCCTACTGTGAAGCGGCTGTTTACTTGGGGGACAATCTACGATATTGGCGGTTTGGTGGTTGATTGGGCGGCAGGTTTGGCGGTGGAGGGTTGTTAGGTGGGTTGTTCGCGGGGGGATGGGTACGTACCTGCTGAGTGTGTGGCGTATTTGGGGTTGATTAAGGGGTTGTGGTTGCTTTGTGGGGAGTAGGAGGGAGTGGCGGTGTTGGGTAGGTGCGGTTAATGAATGAGATTTTGGCAGTTGTATAGTGGTTATATATAGAGGCTTGCGAAGTATGAGGGGATACTTACATCTGGACGGTTCACATGGCTTGGTTGGAAAGGATGTCTCGGGATTTTTGAGGTGCTTAATGAGGAAGCATCGCTTGTGGTGGACGAAGTGAATCCTGCGAACCAAAAAACGTTAAAAAAAATGTTATGCGATCTATTAGTACATAAGTCAGTGTTGATAGAGTTCTCACATTGCTAGGGTCGAGTGTGGTCCAATCTCTTTTCTTCTTTGCGGCATTCATCACCTTGCCTCTCGGGGTTGTTTACCACCTGGCGTATCTGTGTACCTTCGGCGCATATCCCATAGGAATATACGGAACCACTGGCAGCGGTGTCAAGCCCTTCTGGATACTATTCTTTACTATGGGGGAAAGCTCCTGGACTTCAATCTCCTGGGGGTCTGGTACCTGACAGGGCGGCAGGTCTAGGGGCTGAGGGGGGTGTGGATATCAAGAAGGTGTACCTACCCTTGGCGTTTCTGGTGGCATTGTTGAAGATGAAGCGGCTGGGAGTCAAGGGTGTGAAAGCTGCTGGTGATAGGGAAGCGGGAGACAGGCAGAAGAAGTCTGATTGATTTGGGGATGTAAATGGAGATTGGGGAGAGGGGTTGTTGGATAAGGTTGGGGAGATTGTGCTGCTGTATCCAGGGAGGAAAGGTTTTTCTCGTTTTGGTGGCTTTCGCTACTGTAAGACTTTGTTTCGAATTCTTGTTGACTGCCGCGGGTATATAGAGATCATTCAGTCTCAGGATGGATATCTTTCTCTGTTTTAAGAACCACATAAAACGTTTTAAGGATGATCCTCAGACGGCGAGATGCTAGGAAAACAACGGTAGATAAGGCTTATTGAGAAAGTGAAAGGGAAGCAATGTCGTTGGAGGGAATACGCAGACGGACAGGCCGATAGGCGGGAGACAAAATGTACGAACTACGAAATGGGGCAGCGTCAACGTCAGTCTCTCGGCAAGGCTCTATTTCGTCTTCCCCCGATTGCCGGATTTGTGGTTAAGGCTGGGCCTATAAGAGAGAACCCAAATCATCAGCCCGCTGTACGTCGTCTGTCGTCGTCAGTTGAGAGGTTGAAATAAGACATCCAAGTGCCGGCTGGTCCGTGCCCCTGCGCGTCGTATTAAGGGGACAATGCGATTGGTTGTTAGGAAGTGAAGCATTGGGTATGTGGCTTACATCGCCTGCGTCTGGGCGTTCTTGGGGATGGTAAAAAGCGAGATACGATGGTCTCGTGGCTGAAACTGAGATTGAAAATGATGATATATATCTTGTTCATTACCTCCGATGCGTGTTGATGACGAGAAGCAACGACACGGTTGTACCCAACCACCAACTGATACCTCAATCCTGAATTCACAATGGGGTCAGGAGAATATGGTATGTTTTCTCTGGAGAGAGTTTGTCTGTGCTTACTTACACTATGTTGATAGTGCCTGGCAGTGTTTACTTTTACGCCCCCAACAAGGGCGCTGCCATCTTCTTCGCCATAGCCTTTGCCTTCTCAGGCTTTTACCACATCTACCAATGCATGTGCGGACACACTCAGCAGATTTCTTTCATGACTTACCAATGATACTGATCATTATATCAGTCACTACAAAAGCTGGCGCCTCACCGGCCTCTACGTCTTTTGCGCCATCCTGTTCGCCTCCGGCTTCGTCGTCCGTGCCTGGGGCGCCTTTGACTACACCGACCTCATCAAGTACATAGTCAGTGTTTGCCTCATCTACGGTGCACCGTAAGTTTGCCTGCCATGTCCCTTACCCACTCACGTCTCTGTCATCTTTGACCGGCCCCAAATTTGCACTTACCCTGACTAACTGTACCACCGCCAGGCCCCTTCTCGAGCTGGCAAACTACAACATTCTCGGTAGAGTCCTCTACTTTGCCCCTTACCACTCCCCGATCCACCCCGGCCGCGTGATCACCACCTTCGCCTTCATCTCTGCCGTTGTCGAAGCCCTCAACGGCAATGGCGTCTCCCTCACAGCGAACCAATCACTCCCCAAATGGCGCCAAAACATCGGGCGGGCCCTCCTCAAAGCATCGCTCATGATTCAAGTCGTTGTCATCGTCCTATTCATCCTGCTCGCGGCCGTCTTCCACCGCCGCTGCTGGAAAGCCGGGATGCGCAACAAAAAGCTCTACAATCCTCTTTACACCCTCTACATCTCCACCACATTGCTCTTCGCCAGAACAGTCTTCCGAGTAGTGGAGTATTGGTCCATAGCGGAGCACGACTACTGGAAGCCGGGTTTTGATCCCAAGACCCTCAGCCCGGCGATCCGCTACGAGAGTTTTTTCTATGTGTTGGAGGCGATGCTGATGCTGATCAGTCATGTACTGCTGAACACAAGACACCCAAGGATGTGGCTGCCAAAGAGCACAAAGACATACTTGTCGAGAGGGGATGGTGTCACGGAGATTGATGGGCCGGGGTATAAAGACGGGAGGCCGTTTTGGCTGACGCTTGTGGATCCTTTTGATGTGCATGGATTACTGAGTGGAAGGAAGAAAGAGGGTGGTAACTTTTGGGATGGTGATGGCGATCGGACAGGGAAGAAGGCCAATGATGCGGTTTAGTTCGGGGAGTTGTGTCAGGGTCGGAAGAAGGATGTCGATGGTATCGTGATTATGAATGCTGGTGCTTTGGAACCGGCTTGGTTGCTGGGAGCGGTGAAGAGAAGGAAGGCAAACGTTTGGACGCGAGAGATCGCCAGCGACTGGTCCGGTCCCCCGGTATCTTGGAATTTCTCCGTTGGCGTACGGCGTTCAAGTGTTTGTTTGCCTGCTTCCTCCTTGTGTGCTGCTGCGGTCCGGGATCCGATCGTATAATGCAGCGTGCCATGAGGCGCCGACGGAGAAGAGGCGGTTTCAGAAGCCTCGAAGGAATCCACCAGAGCGATGTATAGTTTTCGTCGTGTTTTTCTAGAAGGCGCTGCGGTTGTAGGGTGGGGTTGGGAGTGGCAAAGTCCTCGGAAGGATGTATAGACTTTTGAACGTGCACAAACTCATCTTGTTGGCCGCGGCGGCCGGATCTCTTATCAAGCCTCAGAATCAACATCCTGAACTTGATCGTCTCGATTCTGTTTCATTATTGACAAAGAATCGGAGCCGCATTGCTGTTGGCTACGATACGAACGGACGAACAATGGGCAAAAGACCCCCGAGACAGAAGTTGCCCTGCTCCCAACGACCAACACCGGAGATAGCCTCAACATCTCACTTGGCTCAGGGGGCAAAAATGTGAAAGTCCATTTTCGTTGCTTAATGTCAGGAATGGCGATTTGGCCATGCCATACGAGGGTTTATTGTGCGACTCCAAATGCCAACTTCGGGTGTTGGTCGTCTGTTGCGTGTTAGCCAAGCCTCTGAATATAGGACTTTGGGAGCCGATTGATATCAAGCGAAGTAGGACTGCATTGTTGTCGTAATTTCAAAATAAGAGATCATGTCTTGAAAATCCTCCATCCTCTTGGATGTCCTCGATGGCGGCCAAGCAAGCCGCACCTGAGGATATTGGAAGATCATCCGGCATCGGCAGTCTCAATCTGGCAAAAGAGATGTCAAGATAAAAAACCGCCCGTCTGTTCGTCCACATATTTGCTTGGCTTTGAAGAGCATGCCGGAAACGTAGCCGGAGACGGGGTTTACGATGCTGCTTCTGACCTGGAGGTTGAAGTTTGTTTGCCTGGGCTCACTGTGGCTTGATGCACTAAAAGCGCACTGAGGTAAAACAGTGGATATTTCAACTGTGGCGTTTGTGGCACTTGGTGTGGTTTGGGTGGCCTTCTAACTACCTTATGCGGGGGCACAGTCGGTGGCTTGCATGCTGCTGAGATGCTCAATTCTTACTTGGTTTGCATTGTCGGTAGTCAGAAAAGATGCCCGGAATAGCATCAGAAGGGAGCCTATCATTTCTCTACTTTTCCAATTCCTTTCATGAGGCAAGTGGAATCTCCGTCCCACAGCTTAGCCGGGCGTCGAATCCTTCCACTGACATGTCTCCGCCCACGCACTGCGAGTTGCTGACTGTCAACAACATCAACCATCAGCCCACAACACACGATACACGATCGTGACGCGATCCAAGGTATCATCTCCTCAATGTCACGTCCCATCTGTTTGGCAATTCTGGTTTGTCTGTTTTTTTGTTTCGTTTCTAGCATCTGCGCGGTCTCAAACACACTACAGCCCCCCCGTCGCCCCTCGTCCCCCGTGCAATGAGACGCTGCTGCTTGTCACCTGCATGCCATGCTGCAGTAAATGCATATTCGGGAGGCGGTTTTCTACGGGCAATATACTTGGAGCCTAGTGGCTCAAGTGCACAACTGCAGCGTCTTGTAATACAAGATTAAATTGTTTCTCAGTACCGACACAGCCTCGAGGATCAGCTTCCAACTCGCCTCCTGTTCCTCGGCCTCGGCCAACTCACCAACACTGGATTGCGAGTTGCGAGTTGCGAGAGGATCGTTGCTAGTTTTAACAACATTGCTACGGATGCCGCCGAAGGAATTGGAACATTGGAAGCCGAGATATCTTGTCCGAGGTAGTTCCTCAGTCAGCTAGCTGGGCATGTCCTTGGTGCGGGGCTGCAAAGAGAACCAACGACAGACATCACCATCCCCATTGGGGTTACTTGGTACGGAGTAACTCGAGAGATTGATTGATCCGCATCTGCCCGCCGAACCCAGCGTCCCGGTGAGGTGAGGGAGTGCCCAGGGATGCCAGCATCGCCAGGCTGCCGTTTTTCCAACACACCAACCCATTCCAATCCCACCCCTGTCGGCGGCGGTGCACCACCCGAACAGCGCGCGCATCGCAGCCATCATCTTTGGCCGCCCGCCGTTTCCATCAACCCCCCCCCCCCCCCCCTTGTGCCCTTATGTGCCCCTGTCCCCCTGGAGATTCCGTCAACCAAAACCTTATACTTCGGGTGTCTCCCACAAGACCGCCGCATCAGACTGCCGAATATACAAGAGACTTATCTTAGCGGCTTTCTCAGCTTATATCAGCCAATGCTTTCACCTATATGATCCTTTGGTCGCCACTTTTTTACCCTTCTTTCCAAGGTCTCGAGGACCATGGCAAACACAAGGGACACAAATATGGCCAACCCATCAGCTTCAACGTCACAAGAGCGGACTGAGTGGAGGGGTCCCGAGATATATCTTCACCTCGAGTTCAGGGTCGCCTGGTCCAGGAAGCCACAGCCAGTCAAGAACCATCAGGTTACCTACCGATCCCGCGCCAGCCGTGAGAGAGCACCACCGTTTCCTCGCCAGGTTCATGCACCCAACACCAACTATCTTGCCGCCATCCGTGACTTTGATCAGAGACAGGCAATACGCCGGAGCTTCCTCGCCGATGGCCAGCACAACAGACCTCATCACCAATTGCAGGAGTACTACCAGGAAGACGCAAGGGGCAGACCACAACACCAGATTCCAGTCATCCACGAGCCGGAACAGGAATCAGACCAACGACGATCACGAGCCGAGTCGAGGTCCTCACACGAGCGAGGAAGCTCGGCGCCCCCACCCATCGGCGATAACCCATGGGATGTGAGCGTCCCCAGAGCACAACAGGCAAAGGCTCTGCCCCCGGCACCTTCTCAGTTTCGTTTGGGAGAAGGGGCTGATCCATGGTCGACTTGGTCGTTGCCCCCAGGCTTTGATCCGGCAATGTCTCTGCAGGATGAGCCAGAAGAGGCAGCACAGCGACCACAGGACTGGGTGGCATCAAACCCGACCGAGGTTTCTACCTTCTCACCCGAGCCAGCCAACGCCACCACCCACACACGGTATCATGTGGAATCTGGTCCCGTTATAACATCCCCCTTCCGCCCTGAACACGAGAGCCCCGCCAGTCACCAACCCGACACTGGTCGCGTACGGGAACTTGAGGCACTATCGGCAGCCATGATGACGGTCGACAATGGGTTCGAAAACCAGTGGTGGTATCAAGGGCAACGAGCCCAGGTTACCGAAGATGCCATCGAAACGAGAAGCTTGCATTCTCAGAGGCCAGGCACGCCTGAGCATGTTCAACTCCATCGTTGGTCAACAGAGCCCATTGGCAGCCCCGAGACAATGAGTGCCACCCTGAGCGACCAGACTCCTTCGCTGGCCCAAACCGGCTTTGTGTCTCCAATCACAGAAGCCGCGAGTCCTGCTTTGGGTTTTGGGACACTTCATCGGACGCTGTCAACGAGGTCGGAAGAACTGTGGTTTTCTGAAAGGGCGTAATTTCTTGGTTTTCCACATCTTTTTCTCTTTTTTATTTTCTCCGTATTTATTAATGTGACTAATGTACATGTATCTATGAATGGGATTTTCTCGGCTCATGATCTCAGTAACTTATCGTGAACAAAGGCGTATAATGGATTTTTCAAAGGTGTTTGATTGCTTTTTTTGGAGCTTTTGTGGGTGTTTGCAGTAGTTATTATTCTGCGCCCATACAGAGCACCGCTTGCTTACTCGCTCGAAACGTGGTAAATCTGACTGTCTAACTAACATGTATTATTTTGCACTCTTGTACCACTTTTGTACTTTACACTAACAGCAATAAATATATGATATTCTGAAGCGTAAAGACTTCTAATTTGAACCCCGAGCAATATGGAGAGCAGAGTGTCATTACGGAAGAAACACCAAAAAATAAAATAAAAGAATAGAACACTATGTCAGAGGAGTTATTGACAGCGAGATGAGGGCTTGCAAATAAAAATTTCCATTTCTTCCGACTTCAATACGAAACGTCTATAAATAACGACTAATATTACCTTTATTTCTATTCACTTGGAGCACTTGTCTTTCCCCTCACGTGAATAAGAAGACAAGATGACAAGAAGAATGACACAGTACAAGACATCCGGTAAGGCATCTTGGGATAACGACACTTTGAGAGACGACTGGGGAAATATTTGCGGGGAGCTTGACTTTTAGCAGCCCGCAGTTGTTTTCCCCCTTCTCGATCAGAAAAAACAACAATTCTGTCTGAAACTAACTGATGCCCACCCAAGTAATGGATAATACCTTTTTGCTTCAATCTCAGCCTCGGGGAAGCAGTACGGAGTGTTGGAAAGTGGAAGCCTAGAAAAGTTGATGGTGAAATTGGTCCAACACGAGAGCTGCACAGGCGCCCTGACCTAGGAGCCTCCTGGACGCAAGCCCGATGCCATGCGTCGGTGGGTGTGTTTGAGCTTTTGGGAGCTGCCTGGCGCGCTTTTTCTCTCTGTGCGGGGAGGGTGTGATACTCTGCTTCTTCAGGACCCATTAAGGGGGTGTTTTAGTTTGGGAACATGGTCTTGTATTCTTTTGCCGGTTGTCTTACAGTCTGGGTAGAGAGTTCATGTTGGGCTGGATGATGACCGAGAGTATTCCGGTTGCTTCATCTCATCGTGACATGAGTGGATCTGGCACCTGCGGTAGCTTGTCATTCAAGGGCTTGATCAGTGTTTCCTTGCCGCCTAATAATTTGGGTTACAGGCGGGAGGACCCTTGTGATTGCAGTGGTTACTTCATCACAATGAAGCTTCGGTGAGACAATGCCTGCTAAGTGCGGCCTCTCAGGAATGAAGAGGAGGCTGTTGACGGCCCTTGCAGCGGGTAATGTGGTATCTGCAGCTTAGGCTCTCTTAGTTTGCTCCATCGTGATGCATACATGGTGGTTGAGCAGTCCCCGGAAAGGTCTCAGTTTGGCGGCATGTGTCGTGATTCAGGGGCTCGAGCAGCGCAAAATATGGGGGCCTAGCCTGAACGACGTTGCAGAAGCATCACAGCGGCGCCAGTTCAATTCTGACGAGTGGGTAGAGGGCTTAGCGGGACCGGCGGCTGTTCGACAGTCTCAAGGGGTTCATTGTTGAATGGGAGGCAAGCTTGTGTGGGATCGGCCCGTTTACTGCTTGGGTCATGTAAGTGATATGCTACTCCGCGGCTGATGAGATGTGGTCTCGATGATATTGAGGTGTATGAAAGGTTTGCTGGTTCGCTGCGGACAATGCCTGCCTATATCAAGAGAGGAGAAACTGATGTGTGCGGTCTTGTTGATGTGGACTCGGGAATTCTGTAGGCCAGCGTTGAAGTTCTTGAGCACCCCAGCTCGAGGTTAGTCCCCATCTCCGGCAGGCCATGCAAGCTTCGACCATACCGTCAGCGAAGAGACTGGCGCTGCTTGTCGGTGGGGTAGAGATCATATTGCCGTTGACTGATAGTTGGGGTGTCTCTGTCTGTGATGGAAGGCAAGTGGCACTGCCGCCCCCTCATTCCACAAGATTTAGCTGGTAATCCATTGGTGGTGACGGCCAAAGGAGGAGTACCGAGCGGGCCTGACTGCTTGACCTGGCGGTTGGCGGACAGTTGCAGGGAGCCTCGCTCGGCTGTCCATGAGGTGGAGATGGCCGTGGCCCAGCATGTGTGGTGGCATTGAGTTTCCAAGGTGGCTGTCATGCCCCGTCTGCCACTTCTGAAGGATAGTTAGGTAGATAGGGTATCTAGGATGTGATGCCATGGGTTGTTCATCGACCCCTTGGCATCGTGTCCTTCAGACGGTGAATTTCTATTACCATGTCATCATCCTCGGTCATTGTGGTGTCGCAATTGTTAGTCTGATGCGGTGATATTCAGAAAGATGCCTGACCAAGAGACAAAATGCCTTGGTATTTCTTTCATAGCGTTGACCTTGCAGTACCAATGTGGCTCTGTAGCCTCAAGTAAAATGATGATGCAAATACTCGATGAGGTTGTATCAGGGGCGTCTTGGGAAAGGTAGGGAACCTTAGGCTGCCAGATATCTTGCAGCTGCTGGAACATGGTTGAGCCTAGACCATGTCGGCTTCTTGCTGCCTCCCCTGAGACCCAGGCTGGGTCTGGACCGCCGCTGGCCGCATTAAACTGCTGGTCGTGGTGTCAACACTTGAAAGCAATGTCGTCAGTTGGATCAGATAAGCTCGTCGAGGTCGGTCACTGCAAGTGGAGTGTCTGGGTGCTGTTGAGTCCTAAAGGGGTTACTGGGGTGCTGGGATCAGAATGCACACCTAAGGAAGAGGTACCGAGCGACATGGCTGGCTCCTTCTTCTTGACCTTGTTCAGCAACCCATTGTCCCCGCGAATAACAGATGATCACTCTGCCAGCATGTGACAGACGGTGACGGAAAATAGAACACGGATGGACAAAACTAGCAAGACTACCGTGTTGTCTCCATATTGCCGAGAATGTTCAGTTATCCCAAGTTCACCACTTCAAATCCTTCCAATCTTGTTGGCCAACGCTTGTCATTCCTTCCTCGCGATGCGGCGGAGGCGGAGTTCGGGACCCATCATCTTGCTGCAGCTACATACACATGCCCTTGACTAATAAGTTGGCAATCTCAGCAAAAGAAAGGCCTGATTCATGGGCACCTTGGTGAGATGAAGCTGGCGGCTTGATATCGGGCCTGGGCTAATGGGGTAAGCACTGAAGTCATCCTGCTTGCAGATCTAGTGTTTTGGCGGCGACCGTCAGCGATCTAATCTATCCGCAAATCCCTAGCATCCACGGCATCGTATCTGCAGGGCCCCTCCAAAAAGTCCGATACATGTGGGTATATCTTGTTCGTTTAAGCCGCAGCGTCTCTCGACAACGAAGCATCAACCGAGTGTTTTGCGAGGCGCTTCGAGTCTCGGCTCGGCTGGTCATGGTACGCTCACTAAGCACAGATAGATATCGCGAAGAAAAGGACTAGGTATAGCTCCGCCTCACGACAACTAAACGTCCCCAAACTGCCCGCTGTTGCAGCCGCCCATGTGTAAGTCGGTGGGGGAAAGAAAATATGGTCCAGGCACCAGGTTAAAGTCTTGGTAGCCGACTACTGCAACCCCCTGAGGGTGAGTTTGATGCCACTTTCATGTCCTGCCCGCTGAGCATGCACTTTTGAGGAACAAGGAGGCTAGACTGTCGAAGACGCGTAGGGCGTGTCGTGCAGAAAGGGGGCCAACAACCTGGTGTCCGATGATCGATGGATTCCCGCTCCGCTCCGCTCCAACAACTGCAACGGCACCATGCCCACTAGCCACAGCTAGGTCCATCACAGCCTCTTCTACCGGCATACCATGTGTCGGCCGTTGTGCAAGTCTTTTCATCACGCCCTCGCAAGACCATCACAAACACTCCTGCATGCAGCCGTGTCCCCTTCTACAGGCGGGCCATGATTGCCAGTCCCGAAAGTTGACAGCATAAAAGAATGCTGTTGCCTGGCTGTATGTGTCCGATATGCCCAATCACGAACGAGGAACTTTCTTCTTGGGTTGAAGGATTCTGGGGAAGAAGCTTACGCCCCGATAGAGGCATGCTCATCGAAATACCACAGTATCGAGGATATCTCCATCTTTACAGTTCGGTATCCAATCGGCAGCCAGAGATGGATGTTTGCCTGGTCAAGCCACATGCAGTTGAAGCTTATACATCTGATATTGCCTGTGCAAGGACGGCACACCGAGAGAGCTCTTACAGGCCTGTTATTTTCCGATCGAGGTCGAATTACCAGAAACTCGCTTTATCACGCATCATGATCTCATATTAAAATGGACATTTCTGCCGGAGCGCACCACAATAGCAAGTGCAACTCCTTCGACTCCCCCTTCCCATCATCCCCACTTGGCCTTTCCACTAATATCGCCCAATATGGCAACTTCCGGAGCTTTATTAGTTAAAAACCGCTAACAAAGTTCCTCAAAGTTCCTTTTACCACGTTACCCCACGTTGGATCCCCGACGGCGTCGTTCAAGGGTTGATGAAGAGGGGGTAATAAAAAATTCATGAGGCTGAGTTATGCAGCAACCATGCAACAATCCCCTGTTATCTCCGTTATTGACTCTAGTTTTATACATGCAATTATTATTTCCAAGACACACACAGACACGGACGTGGACGCAGGGAAGAGAGACAGACGTTTCATGTTTCAACTTCCAAGGTGTTCATCCCAACCCAAAAGCAGTCCCAAGTTGACAGCACTGCCCCCCTCCCCCCGCGTCTCCTGTGAACCATGGAAGAGAAGAAATCCTTCCCGCTCGTCCATGTTGCCGCTCCCGCGCTTTTCCGAATCTGGTAGGAAGAATCTGATTTGTTGGATGGAATGGATCAAGACATATACTATGGTATAATGGGTAATAAAAATATCCCTGCCAAGTATACACGCTAACCGATGGCACGGTATCCACACTTTCTACAATAAATATACCAAGA
>MU866616.1:0-12185 GCA_033296915.1 Triangularia setosa | reverse complement strand
TGCTGGTGCTGGTGCTGGTGCTGGTGCTGGTGCTGGTGCTGGTGCTGGTGCTGGTGCTGGTGCTGGTGCTGGTGCTGGTGCTGGTGCTGGTGCTGATGCTGGTGCTGGTGCTGGTGCTGGTGCTGATGCTGGTGCTGATGCTGGTGCTGGTGCTGGTGCTGGTGCTGGCGCTGGTTCTGGTGCTCGGGAAAGAAGACGGGCTCGGGTTGACGGGAGGAAGTTGTTTAGTCTACGAGGGGTTCCCTGGGCAGGAGTAGAATGAGGGAGATATTGCCGGTGAAGTATTCTGGTGTCGGGCCGCTGCTGGGGTATTTGTTGAGGTGTTGTTTGATGTAGTTGTTGCTTGGGCTCTTGCGGCAGGTTGGGTATGGGTGCTGCGCAGCTTTTTGGCCCTGGGGTAAGGCCCGACCGAGATTGGTGATTGTCCATGACGTGGAGAAATGTTAAAAAGGTAACCGCTAGATTGCGGAGGAGACCGGGGAAAGAGAGAGAAGAAGAGGGAGAAGATACCGGTCTTGAAGGGTGTTTTATAAGACGTGCTGAACAGGCAGAGCGCCACGAGCTCCGTGCTGGCAAACAGGGCGTAGATTCACATGCATTTGACTTTTTTGCCGTGGCTCGAGGTTACGGCCCTGAGTTGATGGGTGTGTCTGTTAGGCCAGGAGAGACGGCAAATACGACAGCCACTCAACCACTGATCATTTCAGACGGCCTGCGCCGTGGCTTTGACGGCGGAGAATGGCCTGGACGCGCTCCAACATGCTGGCAATCAACAACTAGGCGAGATCTCAATCACAAAGTCGGCGAATGCCCAGGCCAGAATATTCGTACAAAGGATACCGAAGTGGTCGGTAATAAGACGAGAAATGCCTGGCCCGTGTGTGTGTCAACGGCGTTCATCACCCCTCACTTCCCAACACGGAGAAACATCACACTGTCCCCAACTCCGGGGCACACAATCGTGATGTCACGTACTCGGGCCACTACCGGCGTCGACCGGAACCCTCGACAGCCCTTGCCCGTTACGGGCGTGAAGCTTCCTTTTGACATTCCACGGATTCCCGGCGGGAGGCCTGCCGGATTTCCCCAATAGAATGGGGAGTGCGACTCGTGACACAGCCTCGCGGACGGCCAAAAAGCACCACATTTACGCCTTCTTTTCGCCTTCTTTTCCTTATCTCCACGTCAAAGACAGATTTGCAAACCTAGATAGGAACCCTCATCCACAAGAACCTCTTTTTACTCTCTCAAAACCAATGAACAGTTAACGGCCTCATTATCAAACCATAGCCTGCAGACGTCAGGCGCCGGATCCCACTAATTCTCACTCACACTCACTCTCAGTCACAGCTGATGAACCCCCTCAATCTCAAAGTCTCATGATCACTACTATCCCAAAAATAATATTCCTACAACTTCTCACTCCAACCTTCAACTCTGCCCCCTCCCCCTCCCCCTCCCCGGCATTCCTTCCAAGGGGAAAAAAGTAATACAACAATTATCAGAGCCCTCCGAAAAAAGCGGCTGAACTGAATCCATAACA
Source organism: Triangularia setosa (assembly GCA_033296915.1). NCBI lineage: Eukaryota > Fungi > Ascomycota > Sordariomycetes > Sordariales > Podosporaceae > Triangularia > Triangularia setosa. The sequence continues at coordinate 10,642 of MU866616.1, read as the reverse complement.
TAGAAGCTTTCAATAATCTCAAAAACCATATCATTAAAAAAAAAAAAAAAAAAAACTCCCTTCTAATTCCATTGCCTTCCAAACCGGTCCCTTGAATCCGGAAAAAAAATTGAAAACCGCGCACACGCCTTGCCTGCTGAACAAACAAAAACTTGAAACTCATTTTTCAACACAACCAAAACCGAAAACTAACCTACCCTCCAATAAAAATGACTAAAACAAACAAACATCATCCGTCCTAGAAAAATGATACCAAACAACACTAGCTCTCCCTCGCCCTCTTCCATCCCGTTCTTCCAATCCACCACCCCTTCAACAACCTCCCCTTCTTTCCTTTCGACCCCCCTGAAAAAGACCCAGCCGACGACTCCCCAGCACCACCATCACCTCCATCTCCCCGTCTATTGGCCCCCCCTCCAAAAAGCGCAGCATACTACCTGCCCTGTCCCCTTTCCCTCTCCCTCTCCCCCTTGTCCTTCTCTCCCCTATCCCCTTGCTGACTCAACTGTAACTGCCTCCTCCTCTCCCTCTCCAGATTCTCCCTCAGCGCCATATTTTCACTCTCACTAGCATTGATCCTCTTCATCGCCTCCCCTCTATCCAATATCCTCCCCTCCCTCTCCGCTTTCAGCTTGTACTCCAGATCCCGCAACCTCAACATCCATTTATTCTCCATCGACTGCCCGCCCCCACTTTGCCCTGCTTGCTGCGTTGAGCTTTCCCTAGGAGTCTTCTCTGCTGGCTGCTGGGGTAGTGGAGAGGTGGGTGACTCGTTATCGGTGCGATGCGGTGTGGTCCCGTTGCTGTTGGCGGGGTTGTTACCCCCGTCAGGGGAGAGCATGCCAAACTCATCAGCGGCAAGATGAGTTCTCGAAGAGTGGGATTGGAATTGGCTTGATGACCGGGAGGGCACAGAGCCGCCTGTGCGGCCGAGGGAGCTCCCCCTGCTGCCCGTCTTGGGGATCCGGCTTTTAGCCTTGGGGCCAGTGGGCACAGAAGGGGAAGGGCTTCCCCCCGTTGGCGAGGTGGGATCATGCAGGCCATTGGGATCACCAGTTGCCGCGTAAGCTTGGCGGGCTCTAACCTCTGCAGCCGTCCGTAAAGTGTGGCATTCCACTTTGAGTTGTCTGTACGCCTCCTCCAGGCGAGCAAGTTTATCCGCGTCACGGAATGAATGACTGTGGCCACTGAGTTGTCCGGTGGCAATATTATTACGCACAATAGACTCCAGCCTGTCGAGCTTCTTGGTTCGCTGATCCAACAGCCCTTCCAGGGTTTGGTATTCCTTCCAGAGATCCTTCTCGACTGACTTGATCTTGGTATGGAAGTTTCCAATCATCGTCTCAATCATCTTGACGGCCGCCATTAGATTCTTGCTGAAACCGGGAAGCATCGTAGATACCGCTTCTAGGCTAGGCAAGGCGCGCCCGTTGATGAGGCTGTTGTCGTGTGCCCAGTCTGAGCCACAAAGGGTGGACAACCGGGTCCACAGAATGAGCAACAGGTTGTTGCGCTCCGTAAGCTGATCCTTGAAGCTGCTCTCCAACTGAGAGATGCGCTTCTTGTCTGCAGCCTTTTGAGCTTCCAGCTCCATGATCCGCGAATCTTGGGAGCTAACTGTCCGAGTGACATGGGAGTGTGTCTTTTGGAACGTCTCGAACTGGTTCTTGACGTTGCGGTGGGCGGCCCGCTCCTTGTCGAGCATCTCGACCAACTTGCGAGTTTCATGGCTGTGCGACTCGAGAAGAGCATCACGCTGCTTGATGATGCGATCCTTTTCGACAAGCGAGGCCTTGGTAGAGTCGAGGTCGCGGACAGTGTTCTCGAGATCCCGTTGCATCTTGGCGATGTTCTGAAAAAGCGTTAGCCAAGACCTTCCGCGAAGCGTCACGGCCAGGGGACCCACCTTGAGCAAGCTAGACCTAGTACCGCTCAAGTCACCCAACGCCTCGCGCAAGTTGTTTTCGAGTTCCAGTAACCTCTCCTTCCACTCAGTAGCTTCCACCTCCCTACTCGACAGACTCTTCCGGAGTCTCCGAGCCTCGTCCTTGGCAGTAGATGCCTCCCGGTTGAGTTCATTGACGAACTGCTGCACCTCCTCCTTCTCTTTGTTGGCAACAATCTCGCGTTGTCTCCGCTCCGTGGCAAGTCTCTGCTCCAACTCCCTGGCCCGATCCTTCTCATCCCGCAAACTCTGCTCGACATTAGCGAGCGCAGCCTCGAGGTCTCCAATCCGAATCTTGTCTCCCTCCTGCTCTTCCCGCAGGAAGGCAATCTCGCCCTGGCTGGACTCCTGCTGAACTGACAGGCGGTTAGCCTTGTCGTTGGTCTCGAGGAGCTTAAGCTCGAGGTCCTCCAACTCCTTATTGGCATCCCCAAGCTCTTGCTCCAGCTGCGAGATCCGGCGGATCTTGGATTCCTGCTCATCTTCCAGTCTGACCAGGGCATCGCTCATCTTGCGCATCTCTTCCTGCAAGGCGTCAAAGTTCTCGGTGCGGTCATTCAGGTCAAGCTGGAGTCTCTCAATCTCGCCGGTGCGTTGGTCTGCTTCGCCCTCGAGAGCGTCGATCTCTTCTTGTGCCTCCTTACGCAGCGCTTCGAATTCGGCCTCGAGGTTGGCGTGTTCTTGCAGAGCCTCATCTCGCTCTGCTTGAAGGGCCATCAAGTCGTTCATAGCCGCATCAATGTCCTCTTGCAGGGCGGTGACCAGCTCCTCGGCCTGCTTCTTAGCTTCCACCGCAGTCTCAAAGTCCTCCATGCAAGCATCCAATTCTCGCTGGAGATCTTGGTTCTGCAGCTTCAGCTCGTTGTTCTTATCACGCAGCTCGGCCAGCTTCTCCTCGAGCTCATCCCGGTCGAGGTCATCCAAGACGGTAGTAGCACCGCCGCTAATGCGAGACTGGGAACGCTCGTGAATACCAGCACGAGACGCTGACCGTTCCAAGAGGCTGTCAATCGTGGATGGTGCTGGGCCGCCTCGTCGCTGGGCCATCTTGAGATCCTCAATCTCTTGATACAGACGCTCCTTCTCTCGATTTCTGGATGTCAGCATCGAAGTCTGGGCGCCCACCTCTCGGCGGAGCTCGGCGTTCTCATGTCGCAGTTGTTCACTCTCCCGCCGGAGGTCGTCGACTAGTGTGACACTGACCGTTGTCGTGTTATCCGCATCCTGAGATGAAAACGAGGCCGTCGGTGGTCTTGCTGCTGGCGAGATTGGTGCGTGCCTCCTGTTGTGGTAAAAGCTGGACGACGAGCTTGTTGGGAGCCCCATCTGTTGAGCCATCTCCTGCCTCAACCGGAACACCTCGTCGCGCAGTCGGCGATTATCCTCGTCGCTTTGTTCTCTCCTGGCCGTCTCTTGTTCCAACAGATCCTTCCAGACATCGGCCTCCTCCTGTCTTCCGAGATTTTCGCCCATTCTCTCTCCAGCCCTCTCTCCGAGTGTCTTGACAAGCTCCGCCATCTTCCGCTTCTCAGCCTCCCGATTCAGATTCTCATTCCGCAACCTCTCAATTTCCGTAACATACTCCTCCATTTGCTCCCTCAGGTAAATCAGCTCCTCCCTATCATGCGCATCCTCCTCCTCGGACCCGGTGCTCTTAGCGGTCCCTGGTCGTTCATCTTCGTCCTTAAGCTGCCTCTCCAGTTCCTTCACTCGTCTCCTCAGCATTTTATTATCCCTCTGCAACACCGCCAACCCAGTCTTGAGCTCCACATTCTCCGAGATCATCTCCTTAATACCCTCTTCAGAGAGCTTGTCTAGACGGTCGCTTAAAAACATAACCTTGAGCTTGAGATCAAAATTCTCCTTGCTCAGCCGCTCAATGGTGCTGCTTTGTTCCTTGAGCGTCAGGCTCTTCCCATGCCGACTTGTCGTTGACGCCCCAAGATTGACATTATCAAACGTGACGGACCTTCCCGGTGTTGTCAGCCCTCCCTTGGTCTTGTATTCCTTGGCCAGCGATTCTGGCACATGTACGTCTCTAACATGTCGGGCGAGCACAGTATCGGTCGGGGCGGCAAGCGCAGCCGAGGATTTGGATTGTGTTGGGGTTCGCAGGACATCATCTTCATCGTCTTCATTGTCAACACGTGGTGCTCGTCGGTGGGGTGGAGCTTGCGGTTGGGGTGATAGACTCGAGTCGACTTCGTCCAGGGTCTCGAGCTGACCCACGCCGGGCCCAATGCGGTCGTGCATGTCGTCAATTCCGCTAGCCATGCTGCCCATGCTGAGAGACCGAGCGAGAATGCTGTGAAAATTGCGGGGCATGCCTAGTGAGGGGATGGTGCCCCCTGATTGGAGCGCATGATCTGCTCCTATGCCCACGGTATTGTCGCTCTCCAGATCGGTGAGGGTCGACGACACCGACGAACGTTGACTAGCGTTTCGACTCCGGAGGAATTTGGGACGGCTAGGGGACTTCATGGCCTGGCTGTTGGCGCTTCCTGTGTCGACTGGCGCCTTCTGCCAATTGGTATCCAAATCACTCTGCTGAACTGACTCCTGGGCGGTTGGCGGTATCACCAGAGAGCTTTCGGCAGAATGATCGAAATGCCGCTCGTCGTCGAGAGGATTCGCCCTGTCAGGGTTGGTGTCGGTGTTTGTTGACCTGGCCTCAGAAACCACTCTTGATATGCTTCGCGCCGCAGCAGCAGCTGTCGGGGAGGAAGAAAATGCCTCCAACGACCGGGTTGCCTTGCTGGTATCTTGCTTTTCGTCGTTGCCAGACTCGGTTAGCTCCGACACGTCAGCGTTATTCGATGTGCCGGAAGCTGTTCGACTCGGGACGGGTAACATCTGCAACTTGTCGGCATCTGCAGGGGGCTTCGGCAGAGGTGCAGTCGGCTTCTTGGACGGCGAGTCAAAAACAAACGTATCGTCAAGGCCATTGTTGGAGGATGGGATGGGCGAAAGAGGGGCGTCGAAGCTGGACTCGATGTCTTGTAGGTGCTGTCGAACAGCGATCTCGGCCTGGGAGTCGGAATGTCTCAGATCACCGCTGGGGCTATCAAAGTAGCTGCTCTCGGGAACGGCGAGGGCGGAGGGCGGGTGCAGCGGAGGGATGTTTTCGGGCTTGAGGTTATTGGTTTTGGCGGAGGACGACGGGGCAGGGCGTTTGTTGTCGGAGAAGAGATCTTTGGCGGGAGATGGGGAGCCGGTAGACTCTGTGTCGCCAATCCAGTGGGCTGTACTCGGCCGAGAGGGGCGGTCGTCGTCGTCGTCATTCATGTTGGTGTCGCGGTAGTCGCGGGGTCCTTGAATCTGGTGGTAATTTCCAGTAACAGGAGATGGAAGGGCGGTGGTCACGGGTATACAGCCATTGAGGGGAAGGTGGGCGGAGGACTCGCGGAGGAATTAAGGTTGGTGGTACTCGGGACGTTGGACCAAGTGACGGTGGTCTCTGGGAACCCCTAAGTTAAAGTAGATAGTTGTCCGTCGGTACAACCCAGACTCTCCGCATGCGATGTTCAATCTCGCAGTAAATGATGGCGATGCTGGGATTCAGCTTGGTGTGCTTGGCTGTTTGCTTGTGGCCCGTGAGCCAAAAATTCCTGGGTGTGGGCGCGTCGAGGTCCGTGCATTCGACCCACCAAGTGTCGTCAGAATCCCTGTTTGCGCCCTGTTTCGTTGCTACGATACCCGTTCCAGCCAATGAGATGGCGTGGATGACTGCCAAAACAATCTTGGCATTGGGACATCACTCTTACTCCTGGATCTCGCACTGAGGCCATCAAACAGTATTTCAGAAAAAAGACAACCGCTATTGTGCAGCTATTCAAGAACTATGCTGATGTATCGGTGTCATTCCAGGTCCATTGATGCTGACACATCAGTCTTATTCGTCAGCGAACTCTCAGTCCCCTCCCTCTATATCGTCGCTTTCCACCGGTGGGCTGAAGAAGAATGTCAAGTTGTGAGGCTGGCCTAGCTTGTTTCGAAGCTGAGTAAAGTATTGTACCCGCTCTCTGTCCTGCTGCTCAGCTGTCGCTTTCCGCCACCGGTCCTTCGCTTTTTCCCTGTCAGTTCTCTCTTGTTGCATCCTCTGTATCATCTGCATTACGTTGTGCTGCTGTTCACTCAGTTCCAAGCGCCCTCCCCGCTTCTTGATCTTCCTGTCAATCTCAAGTTGTCGGTAGGATGCCTGAACTGGGCGCTTCTAGCTTTCTTGCCCTGCAAGTCCACCATAGATTTTGACGCCGTATTGCTCTTCATTGGTTCCCTCCTCGATACTTTTCTGGAAGTCCGACAACTGCTCCCTCGTCAAAGCCAGCGGGAAAATTGATTTGATTTCCCCCTTGGTCATGGCTGTTTGCCAGTCCATTGTTGAGGAATCTGTGGGCTTAGGACACTCGAGCTATCGTGGGTGTCATATCAGCAAAACTTGAACTCCGTAAGGGTATGAGACGATGGGAAAAGGAACATGAGAAGTATGTCATTCACAAGGTCTATCGAAGTGACAACTCACGCGACACATGGAGACTTCCTTATCCTGTTCAGGCATCTTGCCCACATTGATCAAATGCAGTCCGCTGCATTGACCAGGCGCTTTGCATTCTGCAAAATCGGTCTGTTTGCAATGGCAAATGGGCATGTTGACCATAAAAAAGACCACAATGTAAAATTCAAGATAGTTATGATGGATACTTTGTAGAGCAGGCAGTTGGCGGAAGGGTTGTCGTGGAAGGTGAATGGGTGAGAAAGGCGTTCCGATATTTGTTCCAAGATAACTGCCAATTAGGTAATGACGTGATGGGCAAGGCCGATAGTTGTTACGTCACCCAGTAATCAAGGAGCTGTAACAAGCGGGAAGCATCGAGTTCTGGCGAAGGATGAAAACATGGAGGAAGGCACTGTACTATGTGCAATAGTGACCCACAGTCGGCCAAATACACACCTTCTCTGAAACAATACTGCATGGCAGCTATCTCAGCTACGCCTTTACCATATTATTATTATTATTAACGTTATTATTATTATTATTATTCCTACACCGTTCTACCCTTTCTTTTTAAAGAGTGCGCCGGACCTTCTGTTAGCCTTTACCATATTATTATTATTCCTACACCGTTTTACCCTTTCTTTTTTAAAGAGTGCGCGCCTTTACCATACTACATAGACCTGTTAATTATCCTTCAAGGCATATTCTCTGTACTCTTGCGTATGGTCCATAGGGTCATCGTGTATTGGCTTGCTGTGCTGTGTGAGTTATCTATCTACGGCGTGCCAGGGCAAAAAGGAAAGAAGAGGCGCAGGTGCTGGATGACAAGGAGGGCAGCTTCTAACAATGACAGGTATCGTATAGGTAGGTTTGTGACAAGAGGTTCTTGTGACAACATCAAGACTCAGTCCACCAGCTTCAAGGCCTGAGAAAATCAGTTACACTCGTCTTGAAGTCCCATGACAATACTTCCATCGCAGATGTTTCTTTCATCCGAAGTGATGAGTCCAGTGTCCCTAGCATTCCGACCCAACAAACAAAATTTGATATTTATTCCCTGAACAGGGTCAGCGAAACAAGCTAACACTGGCGTCCATCCATCATTCTAACCAGCTCTGAGCTTCATTAGTACTTTTGTAGACCTCTGCAGGCGTCAGATACAACTGTAAACTACTTGAGGGGGGGGGGTGCCCTCCCCGCCTTTGTGGTGCATTGAGTGATTATCCAGTTGGAGTGTTTTTCGAAGGGTCGAAGGAAGGTGCCTGAGCCTGTTAGGGCAGAACTGGGAAGAAAGGGCAAACTCTTCACATCATCTACAAAGGGTCTTCAAATGATCTTTATTGCACGAGAAGATAAATACCGAAAAAGATGGATCTCAAGGCAACCTTCCTCGCCGGATCTCATGACATTCAAATTCACTGGCTTGACATTAATCAATACTTGACGACATTCCTCAAATACCTCATCAAATGTATTAAAGCTCACCCAAAATGGATAACGGAGACAACTCGACCGGCAGCACTGGTGGGAATGGAGTGTGGGTGGGTACTGGCGTACGTCTTGGCCCAGGGAGAATCGTAAAGAAACTCGCAAAAAAGGATGAGATACAGGGCGAGGGAAACCAGCCTCCCGCGGATGAAGATACTGCAACGTCTGAAGGGAGCTCAAGCAAGAAATAGCGTTTGGGTCCAGGCGACTCATGGGTGTTGAGGATGGGTGCGTGGCCGGAGCTCAACACAGTGGAGCTATTCAGGGGCTCAGGGGGATTCATCGCTGTGACCTCTCGTTGTAGATTGCAGAAGTTACGATTATTGCCTGAATGCGAATTCGTTTATCTTGGACGTTGTCATGCTGAGTGTTGTTTGCCTATTTGCCTTGGGATGGACAACCATAGACTGCCGAGGTAGAATGATACCTAACCCAGTGGTGAAAACCAAGCCCAACTGCACGCCCAACCCCCTGATAATGACATGTCGCCTTTTATGATTTTATGACATATCATGGTAGCAGCTGTGTCTATGCCCAAGATTCAAAACCCCAACATGCATTTTGGTGAGATGTACTATTTCCGCCAGTCAGCCTCACCGAACTCTCTATGCATAACACAGTCCGCAACTTGGCATATCTTCCATTTTAAGAGGGGCGCGCACAGGCTTTGCACGTGCAATCTGGTTGGTCACACAAAGAAGGCATCCGGCTACTCGCTTCAAAAGAGGCAGTGCACAAATGTTGCCTCAGCTTAACGCCAAAAAACCTGCACCCAAGTAGGGCTTCTGCTTAGCCGCTGAGGCTCCCGAATATTTTCGCGCTTCGACAACAATCTCCTCATCAAACCCATAATGATAAAGCTGCCCCAGCCACCATCACCAGCTACTCATATCTATTGCCTCAGGACAAAAGTAAACAATGCCACTATGCCGGTGCCAAATTGATGACTGGAAGAAGAACTGCCGCTCGTCGCTCAACTGCGCGGTCTGGCACGATAAGGAGCCTTATTGTGAGGGGTGCCGAGTATGCCTGGTCCATTTCATCCAGTTCTATCCATCATTTCGCGTGTTTGATCAACTCCCAATGTTTTTCCTGCAAACTACACGACGAACTCAGTAAACGTGAAAATCGATTCTAATGGCTACATAGGACAACCGCTGCCAATTCAACAAGTCACCCGTGTCACCTAGGACCGGATTTGATGGATATCGATCAATGTCACCCAGCTACACTCGCGACATGCTTGTGGGTCATGTCAACCTCGTCAAAGTGAGAGCACCGCAGGACTACCAGATTGGGTTCCAGTCGTATATTGAGGCTATGGCTGCTATTGCGCTCGGGAAAGCGCCTGCATCGGAGGTCGTGGAACGGTTGGATCAAGCTATGAGAGAGCATGAGGCAGAGAGGCAGAGAGACACGGCTATGAAGAATGGGAATAAGAAATAGGTTGGTGTATGGATATGTCGATAGAGGGGTTTACTGGGGTGTTACGGGTCTGGGGTTATTTTTCAGTTCGGGAGCGTGTTTTATGAAAGATTGTATGTACATTGGCTTTTTCACTACGTTTGATGAACCTTCACGACATTTCCTTTCACCCCATGCAATTCTCTTCTTTATAGCTCATCGTTACGAGGTATGGGCCGCATAGCCACAAGATGGTTATCTGATGATCGAATCTGGCCAACATGCCTATCATGGTCTGTGTGATCAGGGTGTCTACATGCCCCCTTAGACAACTGGCACATGGACTAAACATGAACACATGTCTGTTTTCTGATTTCGAATGTTGATTGTGACTCGGTGCCCAGTTACGGATAAACTACACTTGATCCTTGTATTGTCCTGAGCTAAGTTATTATGACGACAAAAAAGGTACAAGAAGGCCAGTGCATCAGCGCCTAATTAAAAGCAGAACAGACAGACACAGCTTCCAAACACACATTAACACAAGCGTGAAGCAGCTTTTAAGCATACAGCCTACACTCATAGCAACACAACACTCAAGATTCCCACCCAGCTACACATGCAGCGCGAGTGGCAACTCCTGCAAAGCCAAGCAGAAGTATCTGCTCTAGCATGACAGTGAAGAGATGTGTGGAGAATGTCAAATAAGTAACTGACCGTTGATGAGTGAAGAGTAGCTAACTCTATCAACTATAGATTGCTTGTCGTTCATTTTCATCGGCTCTCAAAACCACTGAGAAAGGAATTTGCACCTTCATGAACTATGTCAAGGATTTACCGTCAGGGCCACCATACCTGGCATCCCAAGGCAGTACGTGTGGCATCCTAGCTGATAGGGCTGCCAAAGAGGATGTGGTTCCTTTTAGAAGCAAGAGCTTCCTTAGTGAGATATATCCCGCGCATGATAACCGGGAGGCGAAAAAAAGATGCGTGATTAAAATAGTGAATGTGGCAATGAAGAAGACTAGCTTTTATCACCCGGGAAAGATGGACGACAAGTAATACAGGACAGGGCCATGAGCCGGAAAAGCTAAGTCCTAGACCGGTGGCTAGTGAGGTACCTAGTTGACAACAAAAAGAGCAGTTTTGTTCATGGCTTAACAAGAAAAGTCGTGGTTTTTCTGATCTCTTAGTCATACCTAGCATTGTGGGTACGTGTGGAGTTTCCATTTGTGGGTCTCAACTGAATCAAGTAGGTATGATCAAAGCGTTTCTTATTGTATTGTCTTGCTTGCCTAAAAACCCCGAAG
>MU866615.1:0-12355 GCA_033296915.1 Triangularia setosa | reverse complement strand
CCAAATTTGCCAGGCGCGGCGCGAGGCGCAGCGCTATTCCGAAATAGGCGGTACCTGACAAGGGGGTTTTACTTTTGTACGTAACCATAGTACATAACAAATTGTATTCAGTAATCCGCCCCGAATATATCATGTTTTTTGTATCCCATTTTTCTCACTAGCCCTATCATTTTCTTTTGCTCCAGGCACTTGGCTAGCTTTTTGATTGTCGATCCAGTCATCAATCTTTCTCCCCTCTTGGTCAAATTTTCTTGACCGCCACACAACACCACTTTTTTTTCTCCCGTGACAAACATATGTACCCGTCCGTCCGTCCCCCTCCATTCATTCCTGTAAATGCCAAGGTCCTCCGGTATAACGTCCGTGCCGTGACCAGGCTTAGCTATTGGACAATGCCCCCTGAATCAGTTCTTGAACACCCGCAAACACCATACAGCAATCACGGCATCCCCAACCCCAACACCCAAGCCCCCTTCACGCCACCACGCACACATATGTCGAACAGCTCAACACACGGCAAAAAAAATATTGGAGCCGCATGCCGCATTCCGGATTTTGACTCGCTTCGCTGTTGATAATGCGCCTTGTTGGTCGATCAATGCGGCGCCATTGCCAGTTGTATGTATGCCGTATTGGACGAGGCGGTATGGGCGGCGGTATGCGAGGCCGTTTTCCTTGACCCTTGTCCCTGTCCCAAATCATAATTTCTCCGGCAGTTGAATGGTCGTCTCCCCTCCAAACGGGTTTATCTCCGTCTTTCGGTGGTGCTGACGAGGGGGGGTTTACGCACGAGGACACATGGTCCGGCGTACCGGGTCAGAGCCGAGAGGCTGGTTTACCTTTGCTGTCAACCCGTACGCCGGAGCTGAAGCAGCAGGGGTGCAAATGCAACCCTCTGATGGGGACCTTGACGCATGTTCGACGCCATGGTGCTTCTGGCGGTGTTCTTTTTTTCTTGGTCGTTTTTGCTTGGGTCATGACCAACGATTTTTGACACCGCCCAACATGACCCGGGTGAGTCGGCGGCCGCTTTCTTATGCGAGTTGGTGACGGACAGATCAGCATGGAATGAGGTGAGTGACTCCAGCAAGTGAATGACGGGGTAGGGTGAGCGGCATCAAAGACGGCGGGCGGCACAATCACAAGCCCCACCCATCATCGGCTTATCTTTTTCCAGAACGCAAGACGATCAGCTCTAGAACGATCATCAAAGCTACAGCTGCTTTTCTTATCCAACGGCCAGCAATTCGAAGCGAGGCGGGGACCCTGCCTATACCTGTCAAGCTGCAAGGCGGTCAGAGAGGCTTGCTTTTCCTCGGGCGACACTAGCCAAGGGGTTGGTTGCTTACAGCTTTGACACACGCCATGTGCAGGACGGTGAGCCCGGTTCATTTTGCGTATTTCCTTTTCTTTTTTGCGTGTCTCTGCCATGTCTTTGACCCATGCACTCGGCACTCTCTCCTTTTTCTGTCTCAAAAATCGATGTGAGATTGTGTGTGGTACACGCTCCGAGTGTGCCAGGGTTGATCACCACACACAACGTTGCTCTCCGGCACTTGTTCCGATGAGGTGTGTGGTTGTTATTAGCCACGTTGTCTGCCAGCCAGCCCTGTTGAATGTGCAATGACGCTGCAGGCAGCCTAACAAATGGTGTCACTCTAGAAGAGCATTACACACACACACACACACACAGAGCAGTGACAGTCCGTCCTGTGAAACCTGGAATTGCGACTTGCTTGACACCTTGGCTATAACAGCCCCAGCTGGAGGGACCGCCTCATCAGAATTTCGTCGCTGAAAACTTTTCTCAGTCCTAGCTGGTGGTTCTGAAGCTGCAAAACTCAGATGAGGCAGTCCTTCTTCTGGTCAAGGTGTGTCAGAAGCACTCGGTGTCTGCCGCTATCTTGTCTGATCTTTGCTTGTGTGTGTCTCGGTTCCACACTCCCGTTCCGTACCGCACCAAGACCTTGGTAGCCGTTTTTTTCTTTTCACCGCCCGCTCTGACCTGGTACCAACTCCTTTTTTTCCTTTCTTTCCTTCTGAGTCAAGGCACCAAGATAAGACCATTCTTGTCGTTTGGAAGGAGCAGACATGATCTGATACGATCGATTCCCTGGGGCAAGTGTCCACAACGGCCAACGGAAAGCAAGGATCGGTCGTCCCAAAAGTCGGAATTCAACCCGATAGACTGTTGAGCGTGCCAAATTCCAAGGGAGCGAGAGAGATGGGCTGGGACTGGTGACAGCACGCTTCTTTTCTGCGTGACCCCCCCTGACGTGTAAGTAGTCCGAAGGGGCACAGTGTGACGTGCGATGACGGGGAGCAACACGCCTCTCACCGATGGTTGTGTCCAGCGTGAGTATATATCGGACCCACGCCGCCTCCAACTCAACTACTTTTCCTTCTTTTGACCTCCATTTCCTGAACTTGATTGCTTTGCCATCTTCGACTCTCGCTGTTTCCTTGTCCTCGACTTTGGTCAAACACATGCCCGAAACAACAACAACAACAACAACAGCAACAACGTCCCAACCCTAGAGCAAGCACACACCCATCGACAGCCACAATGGGGCAAATGATTCCAGACCTCGCTGCCGCCAACAGGCAATCAGCCAAGCTCAAGTCGAATGGCATCTCCAACGGCATTAACGGCGCCGGCAAGAAATGCCAGTACGACCCCACCTTCACCCAAAAGGTCATCGCTGCCACCGGCCCCAACGCCAACCCTAGACTCGCCCAAATATTCCCCAGTCTAGTCCGCCACCTCCACGACTTTGCCCGCGAAGTCAACCTCACGGTGGGAGAATGGAGCGCCGCCGTCGACTTTGTATGTTCACCGACCACCCCATACATTGATTGCCCTCCCTTTACCCGACACCACTAACTGGCCCCCCAGCTCAACGACTGCGGCCGCATGTCCGACGACCGCCGCAATGAAACCCAACTCCTCTGTGACATCCTCGGCCTGGAGTCCCTCGTCGACGAGATCACCTCCAAACAGCTCGCCACCTCCACCACCCAGACCCCCTCCGCCATCCTCGGGCCCTTTTACCGCTCCGACGCACCCTTCCTGCCCAACGGCACCTCCATCGTCCAGGACCTCTCTGCCTCGGTCCCCTGGTACGAGCAAGCCCTGGCCGACTCTGCCTTTTTGTCAGGTCGCGTCCTGTCGACAGACGGCAAACCAATCGAAAACGCCGTGGTAGACGTCTGGCACACTGCGCCCAACGGGCTGTACGAGCAGCAAGATTCTGATCAGCCAGAGATGAACTTTCGGGGGAGATTCAGGACGGATCAGCAGGGGAGGTATGCGCTGTACGCGCTGAGGCCGGTGCCGTATCCGATTCCGGATGACGGGCCGGCGGGGAGGTTGCTGGGGTTGCTGGACCGGCATCCGAACCGGCCGGGACACATTCATTTTATTGTGAGCGCGGATGGGCATAGGACGTTGACGACGCAGTTGTATGATAGTCGGGATCGGTGGGTGGATAACGATGCGGTTTTTGCGGTGAAGGACGAGCTAGTTGTAACGTTTGAGCCGAGAGAGGGGGATCCGGGGGCGAGGTGGGAGTTGGGGTATGATTTTGTGTTGGGGAGGTGTTGAGCGTCTTGGGAGACGTGATGAATTGTTGTATATGTATATATATATCTGTATTAGACTGGGGTTGGGTGGCGTAAGGGTTGTTCAAGATGGGTAGGTAGATGTAGACTATGGTTGCCAAACAATCCTTGTTTTCCTTTAAGAATTGACTATGCTGTGTGAATGTCTCATTCCCTCGAACCAGCGTGGTTGTTCTTTCTGAGAGGTTGGGAGCCCGAGAGGCCTGGGTCGGCTGGTAACCGTGGCTGTCTTGCTGGCGGTCTTGTGGTAATCTCCGTCCGTGAGGTTTAAATGCGGGGGAAGGTTGAGTATTTGGACGCACATGGCGGTGGCGTAACTCTGCCTTTAGGGAAATCCAGTAGACAAGTCATCTTTGTTGCTTCTGTGTTTTTCTCACTTGGTTTCTCTTGTCATCCCCACTTATTTCCTTCCAATCTTTTGAACCTGCCGCCACACGCTCCTCCAACATTACCCGTGTCTTTGCTATGTCTGAGGAGTGTCTCACGGACTCCTCACAAACCACTGCTGCCCCTGCCTAACTGGCCTAGCATGGTGTGTATTTCTCACTCCAAACCCTAAGTTTTTTGACCACATCTCATCAGCCAAAGGTACTCGAAGAGTGATACAGCGGTACATTGCCATGATGATGGTTGTGATGCCCGTGATGATGTAATCCAGCATGTTGACCCGGCGGTGGAACCCCAGAAACGACAGAGATGGGAACAGTAACCCCAGGCGGGGAGTGATGCACAGCAGGAGGAACAAGAGGGGACATATTGCTTGTGGTGTACGCACCGGGAAATGGCTCAGGCGCCGCTGCTGCCGGGGGTGCCACCGGTGAGAACTGTTGAGCAGTCAAAGGAGAGATCCCGGCCACTGGAACGGTTGGAGTGGGCGGGACGACGACCGGTCCGGGGAGGTTGAGCCAGTTATTCCATAGATGGTCGAAATCGAACTCGAGCTCCCTATTGTAACCCGGGGATTCGTTTTGTTGTTGAGGGATGGGTTGGAGGGGTTGTTGTTGGTGGTGGTGGTGGTGGTGGTGGTGGTGGGGTGACATGCCGTTCATGCGGGTATCCTGGGTAGTGGGAGCCAAAATGTCAGAAAGGGGCATTTTGGAGGTAATTGTTGGTGGGGTTAGGAGGCCTGGGTCGTTGCTTATGATGCGATGTGGGGGTTGGGGTTGGTGGTGATGATGGGAAGGATAGTTGGGGTCATGTTGTTGTTCCTGTTGGAGAGGACTTGCCACTACTGGTCCCCCGGAGAGATTTCCAAGGGGGCCGGGGTCGGGAGGTTGTTGTGGGCTGGAAGGATGGCTGTAGAGGAAGGAGAGGTCTTCGGATAAGGGGGGAGCGTCGTATTTGTGGCTTTTGGTCCACTTGTCGACCACTTTGGCGAAGCGGGTGATGATGTCGAGGACGCGCTCGGCTTGGGGATCGAGTTTGGTGCAGTACTCCATAAAGTCGACGGCGTCGCGGATGGTTTTGTCGTAGGCGTTTGTGTAGTAGAGCGAAGAGAACTGGTTCATAAGGATGACGAGGCTGGCGGCGAAGACAAAGTATCTGGGGGAGGTGGTTAGAGACGGGGGAAGGGAGCCCCAAGGGGGAGAGGGGGCTTACATGACGAAGGGGTTACGACGAGGGAGTTGTTGTTCTTCTCGGGCTTGTTGGACTAGTTGGATGGTCTGATACGAGGCGAGAACACAGGCCTCTGAGAACCTTGCCATTGGCGACTCGTGGATTGGCGAGGGCTTCTTCTTTCCGGAACGCTGCTCGACAAGCATCCAGTTGTGCATGACGAATAATTGCCGGGTAAGGAGTATCAACGAGTGCAGTGCCAGGAGGTTGACATGTAACGACGCCATGCCGTGGGCTGGGCTTCGGGCAGGCCCAGCATTCGATAGACGGCGGTGCAAGGCAGCTTGCAAATCCTCTTCCCAATCCATAGACATATCATTGACAATCTCCTGCACCTTGGTCGTAGAAATCTTCCGAGACGAAAAGACCCTCAACGTGTCGCCAATGATCCGACAAGTCTCGACGCAGGCATGGAGACTCTTGGCATGAACCGGGTCAAACTCTCCGGTGATTTCCATCGAATTGACGGCATCGTCGTCAGAGAAGATATTCATCGAGCAGTCGTGGCCAGAGATGGCGGTGGGCCTGCCCAATGTCGCAGCAAGGAACCGATCCAGAATAAACAGTGTTTTCCAGAGGTTACGCCTCACTTTCATCTCGCCCGGTGTGAAGATGACATCTCTCATTGTCTCCTCCCTGTGCAATCCCAATGCATAGGCTGAGCGGACGGCCATCCCGAGGTAGGCATACGCCGTGTTCCTCTTGGGGATCGTCAACATGTAGAGTGTCATCAATGACAGTGCCTGCACCGACCAGAAATCGGCATCTTCGAACCCTGCGCCAGGGTCACACATGGTTCGAGCACTCCTGAAGTAAAGCTCTGCCCTGTCTGGCCTCGCCGAGAGCTGTTTCTGAATGACATGCTCTTCACGGCTGCCTGGGACAGGTGCCGCAAAGAGTAGGCCAAGGGCTAGCACCAAAAACAGGTGACACAAGAAGTAGTTGTTGGCCGATGGTGGGTCCCTATAGCAAGCCTCTACCGATTGCATAAACTGTTTTCTGTCAAAGATTTCCACGATCCCGCAGGTCTGGACAGGGTTAGCCGCCGTTGAATGATAGAAAAGGGGCTAAATATATATATATATATATATAATAAAAAACCGGGGGGGGGGGGGGTTAGACTCGCATTCGTGAAATAGGACGCTATGAGAACCTGAGTGGTTTCCTGATCCGGCAACAGGGTCGGTACCCGGGTATTCTCGGGAAAGTCAATGATGGTTTCCTGAATGCGATGCCTCTTAGGGTCATCGATAAAAGGAGAACCCATCTCTGCCCCGGAAGTGCTTTCGACGATGATACGGATCAGCTGCAGGATGGACAAGGTCGAGGCATCTCCAATGTAGACTATCACAAGAGCTCTAGGTTAGCAGGACGCAACTGCGACATGGGAGTGCAGGCAAAGAAACTCACGAAGCCGCCTGGACTGGTCTTGCAACATCCTCGTCTCGGTGTATATGTTGGTCTCTTCAGCATAGCCATTGGCGTTGCCAGTGTTGCTACGGCTTGGCAGCTTTTTGGTCCCATGGATGGACACCTTCTTCACATGCCCTCGGCCTGTCAGAGGTGGCGGTAATGGTGCTGTTGGTGACGACAGAGTTGATCCGCCTCCTGAAGCCTGACTTGGCTGGGCGGCCCGAGCCTCATCCCAGGACTGCATCACCTCGCGGGCTCGGGGCGAGCTGTTGTTGGCGTTCTCAAGTGTGGCAGAGATGGAGGGAGGCGACGTCTCAATGTGCCGACGTTTCGTCGGTGACCCAGCAGACTCACCCGGTCCATAATCCGAGGCGCTGTTGGGTGTGTACGAGCAGGTGAGTTTTCTTCTGATGCAGGTCTGGCAGGGTTTCACGCCATTGCACTGCAACAAAGATGTATCAGTAACAATTCAAGATATCGTGAGGCAACACCGCAAGTGATGAAACCTCGCTGTCCAAGAATACTCTGGCTAGAGAGATGCAGACACAGCAAAATTATTTGCTCGGTGCCTCCAAGTCTCGGTCAGAGATTTTCAAGAGTCCGCGGAGAAGGAACTTGAAGTCATTCCGGGTCGGGAAGATGGACGCAACCGACGACGATGTTTCCGACCTGGGCTGAAATCGGGTTTTCGAGGAGAGCGGAGCGGACACGCTTGTGCCACTCGAGCTGTTCTCGCCTTTCTCCGTCCCTTTGACTTTGTGCTTCGTAACAAGTGGGCGAACACGACGCCAACCCGCGTATCTCTGCCTGCTTGAGGCAGGCATTTTCCCTCGAGCTCCGAGTGACATGTGTGTGGGTTGGCGTGCATCCCGACAAGAAAACAACAGGTGTGCGTATGGAAGGAGAAAAAGAAGGTTCGGTGGGAGGACGGCCGAGACATAAACCAGGAGAGCGGGTGTAGTAGATAACGGCGGTCTCTTTTTGGTCTCGTCTCGGAAAGCTTTCGACACAGCCCAGTCCCTAGACAGACAATCCTTCAGGGACACAGTCCTGTGTTTCCATCCCATAGGTATCCCTCTGATAAGAGAAGCAACCTTCTTCTTCAGACCGGCGACACACTCACACTCGCACTTGCACTCACTCTCTTTCTCTCTCCTCACACACACACACACACACACACACCCTCTCTTTCCCTCTGTCTCTCTCTCTCTCTCTCACACACACACCGTGCCTCCAGAACAGGAACAGGGACAGCCACAGACACACACACAGGGCTGAAGGCACCAAGTAAAGTGAAACCAAGACTGAGACCAAGACTGAGATATTAAAAAATATATGAACCCACCTTTTGCTTCCGGCGTTTGCAGGAATCACAGGCCTGAGCAGTGCGCTGACGCTTGTCGTCGGGAACCTTGGGTCGCGTCATGGTGGAGAAGGGGGCTCAGTTGGGAGTAGGAAGGGCTACTCTCAGGCGCCCCGCCATCGGGTAGCAGACCTCTCTGTCGAAACAGAACAGCAGCCGCAAGGTGCAACGGGCGATCTGGTGGACGCGAGCTCAGTTGAAAGGGCGAGCGGTGTTCCTAGTGCGATCGGAAGCGGCGCCGTCGGAGGAGGGCAAGGGGTCTTGCGGAGCGGATGATGCACGAAACAGCGTCGGCAGCAGGTCCGGGAATATGGATAAGGGGATGATAGGGGGGAAACGGGGTGTCGGAAGATGTATGTAGGTCGGTGTCGGCAGGGGCCTGGCTCTATGCTGGGTTTTTGCTTGGGCTCCTGGTAGTGAGAGAAAGAGTTCCTTGGAGAGCCCGCAGGAGCAGCAGGCGGGAGAAGGGCTGGCTGGTGGCACGAACCACGGCTGGTGCCGCGCTTTGATTCCGAGTCGCAGTTGATCTGGAGCTGTAAGCTGCGAATGGAGCCCTGTCGCTGGACTTGTTGGGGGTGTAAGGCCCAGAGTCAGCGCTACTGATGAAACTATATCTCGCGGCTTTGACACTAGAGTATATCAAATCGGCTGTTGGTGCTGTCCAAACTGCTGCTGATGCGATCTTCAAGGGGAAGAGGAAGAGGGAAATGGAGATCGTGGGGTTCGGGGGGACAAGGACGTCGGATATGGGATATGGGGTCTAGATCAAGGTAAGGACCGGACTACAGCACGACGAGGTCGACTACTACTTTGTAGGAAGAAAGCAATGCAGGTTTGCTTGCTTTGCTGATGGATGAGGCTGGTGCCGTCCGTCTGAACCTGCTGGGCATGGGCACTTTGGATGAAATTGGCCGTGCGGCATCGCTCCTTTTTTTTTTTTTTTTTTTTTGGGCGCCCAAATCTACCCAAGATCTCTCCTCGATGCACGGTAGCCAGTGACTGCCTTGTCTGGCCGAGCTGGCATCGAGCCTCAGTGGCCAAGGCACGTGGGCCCAAGTACTTGGATAACGCGCGCTGCTGCCAGCTACACGTAGATGCGCGGCTGCATGAGGGCAGTATCAAAAGAGAACGCTGCGGGGAAATAGACAAGACTTGAGGAGGTGGATTGGGTGAAGGGAAAGGGTGGGGGGAGACACACCCTCCATCAAGCCTCGCTTGTCCCATGTACATGGAGGAGAGACAATCCTGGCTGGAATCCCCGCACTCCAAACGACGTGCCGAGCCCGGTGTGATTTGACGTGATAAGAGAGGGCATGGTGTTGGTCTGGCAATGAGATATCTGCGAACCATCGGCAGCCGCGGATCGTCAAGTCTTGGTGAAGAAGAAACCCAGCTTCCGCTTCGGGGTTGCTGGCTGCATGAGAGCCCCATGGGACGAGACTGGCCGAGATAGCCCGAACAGTGTGACACATCATCTCGATGCTGCAGCGCTCACAGCTTGTCGTGGCGACGGTGGTGGAGGGGTGGGTAGGTGGGTCCGCCCAATGTTGGCTCTGGCCCATCAATCACGAAGTTTGACTGCCATCTCGGGCATCTGGAGGTCCAGAATCAACCCATGGATGCTTTTGTTGGGCGTTTGGCCGAGCCCGAAAAGACGGGGTGGGGGTTGAGGTGGTGAAGTTCCGTTATAAAGTTGTGATATTGGAAAACAAATGCGGGGTTTCTGGCAGCAAAAGGCCATCGGATAATGCACCTAAAATGCCTCGATTTACAGTGGGAGAAGCGCTGCAAAGGCCTTGACAGCTGCCCAAGCAGTGAGGGTGGACCATCAGGCAACGCGCTGGCGGGGCCGCTGCGGCAGGTGCCTAGCGCATGCGTTGGACCCCAGAGCGGGTGGAAAGTGGAGAGCTTCCGCTACGATCAGAAACATTCCCTGTCTTGGTCCTTGGTGTCTTTGATTTCACATCCCGTCGTCCTGTCGCTTCCACAATTCTTCAACACTGTTGGACGCTGGCCCCCCACGACACGGAGCGGCAGGAGGTAGGTGATTGGATGCCATCCCGAACACTGGACGCAGCTTGCTTTTTCGGCATTCCACTTCGGACTCTCGGCTGGATATTGAGACGGGATGTGGGAGATGCTATGGACGCAAAATGATGGAGGGGGGCGGGCGCGGCAGCAACCGCTTCTCCCCGGACACCAGGCTCCTCGGCTGGTCTGCTGTGTCCCCAAGGCGACGCCGCGGGGCTTGAGAGGCAGAGACATACAGGTAACACAGCTCATAAGACCTGCGACGGCCACCAGCCCACCGGAGGCCCTGACGAGCCCAGCTGACTTGGTTTGAAGTGTTCCAGATGAGATGAAGATGTGACAGACGACCCTGGGACACGGGCTGGGAGTTGGTCTGGACACACCAGATGGACTTTTGGAACGCGGACCACTTCAGCTCGCTGCAACCTCGGAGCCGGGAGCACTTTTGCTCTCCCTTGATCTTGCTCGTATCTGTCAACGTCTGCCGGTGCCCGCATCGCCGGCTCCGTGCCGCACGCCGGCCGATTGCCCAGGCTTCGTCTTCGGCTCCAGTCTAGGATCATGACGACTTGAGGACGATCAAATCGGGAAAGGATGGTCTCCCCGCACTTCCCTGCGGCTGCAAGCATTCCCCAGAATCGCCAAATCGAGGTTCAACAGGTCCCCGAGCCAGTTGCCTGCTCTCTTTTCCCAGCAGCCACACGACGCACATCACGCTAACCCCACAGGCCGAGGGGGCGAGTGCGGTCACAAAACGACCTTGTGTCTGGAGTACAGTTCCCCCGCATGCTCCATGATGCGGCTGGTGCGACCGGTCCCGCCAATGGATTCCTGGGAGACCCTTTCGACCCTTTTGCCGCGGAGCCTTGATATCCAAACCAACCCGGTGTCCCAAGTGGGCTTTTCCCCTGCCGCGTGATCACGAGCCGGGTTGTTATACTATGTGCATACGCATCCATCTGTCTGCCGTCCGAGCCTCTTTTGTTTCTGTCAGGTCCCGATAAGAGCATTGCCGGGCCGAAAGCATCCCACTTCCCAGTCTGGCTGTTTGCGGAGCATCTTTGGGGGGCACGTGGTGCTACTATGGATACTCACGAACGCCTCTCTAGTCCTCTTGCGGCTCGGGTCCGTCATGTCAGTGGTCGGAAGAAGGCGGCAGGAGGTGCGGGCTGCAAGCAAAGATGTTGCCTCTTTTCCTGATGCTGCTTAGACCCGCACCCCCTTTCTGTGAGCAGATTTTCCCGTTTTGTGGGGATTTGAGAACGGAGGAGGGGCATCCATCCCGTCACCATGGATATGCCGTCCATGGTATCCATGGTATCATGTCGTTGACTGTCAACACGTGCCGAGCATCACATCCAGGTCATTTTCGTTTGTCCCCCATCTTGGCGGGTCTCACCAGGACCCTGGATGACCTAGTGGGATATCTCTAGAGACTGACGTACGTCCGTCGGAGGAGATCATGATGTCTGAGACCTGTCCGCTTGGAAAGTATATATACCGGATGGCCGCCCATTGTTTTCGTCTCCTTTGTTCTGGTGATCATTTGAGCCGCCCCGTCTTTGACCATATCCCGTACCTTTCCCAATAGACAATCCCCATGGACTCAAGCCCCACCATGTTGGAAACAACGCCCCTCCCGTCGTGGGAGCGACAGTGGCGAGGCAGGAGCAAGACCAAGAGAGCAACCAAGCCTCTCCACAAGAAAGAGGTCAACCATGTTTCCCAGCAAACCCTCCTCCTCTTCTCACAGCTACGGTGCTACCTGGGGACATGGAAAATCGACAACAAGCAGATGTCGAGAGTTGCCATGAAGCCCAAGCCGTATTCTGTCATTGACGGAGCCAGAAAAGCATTGAACTCGCTCGAGGAGCTTTGCAGGCACGAGCTTCCAGACAACTTTTCTGCTCTGGCTGGAAATGTCACCATAACCTCGTCATCAGGCCAGGGAAACAAGGTACACTTTCCCAGCCCGCTCAAGGAGCAGGACGCCACCGCGGCGATCAAAGGTCTGGAAGCCCGTGTCACCAGTGCCATTGCCAATCTGCGCTATGGCGCGGGGAAGCGGACAGTAAAGGTCGACATTGACAAGATATCCGGCTTCTTGATGTCTGCTTACCTCACCACGATCGACGGGATGGACAAGACAGACCCTAGAGTCAAAGAGAGGATACCAGGTGTGTCTCTATTAAGCAGCTATCTCGAAATTGCAAAATAGACGCTACCGGGGGGGGGGGGGGGGGGGGGGGGGGGGGGGGGGGGGGGGGGCCGGGGGGGGGGGCGGGGCGGGGGGGCGGGGCGCGGGCGGCG
>MU866614.1:0-12405 GCA_033296915.1 Triangularia setosa | reverse complement strand
TTGTGCACTGTTTAGCTGCACCGATCCATTATCTAGAAGTTCGCCTTCAACCGGTATCCCTTTCAGAGGTTCTGGACAGGGGATCGTCACATTCCGCAGTATGCAATGATTACAATTTGTATTCACGGTATATTGTGTTTACATTGAGACATCTTGTTGTGCACGGTTTAGCTGCACCGATCCATTATCTAAAAGTTCGCCTTCAACCGGTATCCCCTTCAGAGGTTCTGGACAGGGGATCGTCACAAACAGACACAAAGGGCAACAAAAATAAGGAAATCAAGAAAGTACTGTGTGCAATATGATTAAAAACTCCGGAATACCCGATGTGAAAGGTCGGCTGGTGTAGTGGTTATCACGTTTGTCTCACACACAAAAGGTGCCAGGTTCGATCCCTGGGTCGATCATTCTTTTGCCATCATTTTGTTTTTTGCTGCTTACCCTCTTTCTCCCCCGGCTCCACCGCTTCGGACTCCGTCTTCACGCCTCACAAGACCACCCCACACTCACCAAAAGGATCAATCATCTCATGTCACTATCAACAATCATTAAGATCATTTATAGCAGACATATAAAACGCAGTCAGCAGTGGAGCCTCATCACTTTCACCAAGAGGAACCTCATGGTAGTGGAATACCCCGCACACTTGCATCCTTATTGAGATCTGTCTCTTCATTTTGCTACTCTGGGTGCGCACTAATTCCCTCTGTACCTTCTACCCTTCCAAATCCTCTACCGGTGCACCCTCTTCAAAGGCTGCGAGAACCACTCCTTCGCAGATTACCTCGCAATGCTGTATTTCTGATATTCCAATTTCTCCAAACTCACGAGCAATGCAACCAATAAATGGTCTCTATCACAGCCCCCTTTTATCCTCCACCTCCTTTTTGTCCTTGCAAGAGAGCTGTACAATGGACTGCTGTTGTTTTCTCGGTAGCCTCTCCACTGCCCATGTATACGGGAAGTGATCAAGCAAAGTAACTCTTCCATAACACTCCTTCCAAATCTTCGAGTTGTTCGCTTGTGAAATACTGTTTCTCAACAGTTAGCCATGTCCCGACATATATCATTCAGCAAAGAAATGTGGGGGAGAAACACCTTTTGATCCACGCTCCAACTATCCTGCCTCGTCTTTTTGAACTCCGCCAAAATTGCTTTCGTCGCCTTACCCACAACCCCCGGATCGTTCGCCGCTCTCGTAGCCAAGTGAGCCAACACTTCTGGCATCCACTTTGGCGGCGGTGTCGCATACGGAAACGCCTCGATCAGCGCCCCCAAGCCCAGCACCGCGGCGTGCCTCCTAACAATCTGCTTCTGGGTGTCCACCGGTGTATCCGTTCCAGGAACCTTCGTCTTCCTGGCGGGCATGGGGTTTTGCTTCAGTTGCAACTCGAATCTGTCCTTGAGCTGAATAATGATTGGTGTTCGGATCGAGGCAGGTGAGCATCGGATCATGCCAGCCAGGGTGGCAGAAGCACAATCACGCACTTCGAGTTGGGGATCGGAGAGCATGTCACCAACGGCCTCGAACAACATTTGGCGCTGGGCAGGTTGCGTAAGGAAGAGGCGTCGAAAATAGACAACTTGCATGTTGACCAGAGCCCGTAGACGTTGATGCCAAGAGGTGGCAGTTTTGCCGACTCTGATAAGAGCAGCTATGAAAGCATCGTCCTCACCGGAGCGGAAGGGGATGTTAGGGAGGTGGCGGTAGACGTGGTAGGCGAGCTTCATCAGCTCTGGGTCTTCCTTGACGTCCATCATGTGCAGGAGTTGGTCAATGAACGGATCAGGGAAGAACGGGACGAGTTGGATGCACTCTTGAGAAGAAAGCATGCTGTCGAGCCAGATGAGAACAGTCTTGGAGCCCGAGGTGTAGCTGGAGGGGGTTTGCTGGCCGGGAGTACGCTCATGGCGCCATTTCTCAAGGCGAGCGAAGACGTCCTTGATGGTGGCCGAGAATTCCTCGGTAGGCTGGTAAGCCCGGAGACCGATCGAGGAAGCAGCCTTGTTTTCTACGAGAAGCTCTGTCACGTTCCTAAATGATTCGTGGTACCGTGTGCGATAGATGGTTGCGATGACACGGCCGATGGACTCTCGGACGGACTTGTATGGGTGGTCAATGTGTGCCAAGAAATCCTCCAAGATGGGCTTCTCGTGTCGGAAGTGCCAGCCAGCATCGTTGATAATGAACTCGACAAGCTGGACTTTGCTGGATTCTTTGAAAGCCGCGTTAGAGTTCATGTCGAGTCGGAAGGAGGACAATGCCTCTGTCAGCTCTCTGCATCGCCGTGGATCCTTGCCATCAATAATGATGTGCAGACATGTCATCCAGTACTGGAGGTTATCGGGGGTCAAGTCATCAGCAATGATCTTGAGCATAAGGGGGGCAGCAAATTTCCAGACCCGGTCTCGAAATTCGCGAGGATCATCAGAGCTGCCTGACAGCAAAGCTCCGAGAATCTCCGCCGTGGCGCGGTGCTGATGCTTATCGCTGCCATCACCGTAAACGTCCTTCACCAATTCAACAATGTCATCAAATGTTGCTGCCGTCTTTCCATAGTACATCAGGTCGAACACATTCATGAGGAGCACAAGATTTTGCATCCTAAACCGATCAACTCCGGCATCCCTGGGCTCTTGCTTGAGATACTCAAAACACTTCTTGAACCAATCCTTTGTGATGATCTGGCCAATCTGGACACGCACGCGGTCCTCAACCTCATCGTAGGCCAGGAAGGGCTTGGGGTTGGCACGCGACACAGGAAACTGCTTTCCCCAGACCAGCCAGCCAGGATAGTCACAGTCGACAAAGTAATCCGTACCATCGAATTTCTCGAATTGGGAAAGAAAGTTCTCTGTGAAGTTGGGATCGTCTGACGGCACAGGCACCTGGTACTTGTTTTCCTCGTATTCCTTCTCGATCAGATAGTTGCGATACTCGTGACTGTAGACTGCACGGATATCGATGGCTGTGAAGATGGCCGAAAAGGCTGATAGGTAGTTGGACCGCAATCCCGGATGCGGGTCATTGGTGCCATTGGCGACGAGCTCAATGAGCTCTGGGCTAGCAAGGGTGTCGAAACGCAGGCAGCAGTTGAGTGCGAAGATGGCACATCTGCTCGCGATCTTCCAGTGAGTGGTTTTGGCCTTCTCCGTGAGCTCCAACCCAAGAGCCGCCTTTTTACCTTCGACCTTTGTGCGGCGCTCTGTGATAAACTCGTGGCGTCGACTAATGACCGCTGAACAATCTTCATCGGGGCGGATGGTTTGCACAACTTCGCGGTCAAAGATGATCAAACGCTCAAACGGTTTACCAAAGTCAAGCAGAGGGTAGAGCGCAGTAGACCCCAGGTTCTGGATCGAGGTCTTGTCAACGGCAGCTGTTTCAATATACATCCGCATGAGATCCGGGGCAAACCTCCAGTCCCGCATAAGCGTCTTCAGCAGCGTGGTAAACAAGAGTGTATACATGGCACCCTTGATCCGATCGTGGTCATTTTCGTCGAGGGCCTTGCGGAGACGCTCCATGATGACAGGAATGACCAAAGGTCGACCACCAATCAAGACCTTGAGGGATGAATCCTGGGCGCCTTGGGCTACTCTCCGCACGTCGGCATACGAAGATGTACAAGACTCGGCGAGATCAAGCAACAGCCGCTTGTCAAGCTCACTCTTCTTGCGGTAGGCCGAGTTGTACTTGACTCGCTGCAGCTGGTAGGCATCCGCTCGCTTGATCAGAAGGGGTCGCGGGTACACTTTTCGCAGACCACTGATCTTGAAGGGCGAGATGTCTGCCTTGTACAAGCGTACGAGCCGTTCCAGTGGATGTGCAGATCTTTCGATGCCAACATCGGTGATCCAGGTCCTGTAGGTGGCGTACAGGGACGTGAAGCAGGCGACATCATCCTGTTGGTTGGCGTTCAAGAAGGCATGCGTGCGCGAGAGGAGTCTTCCAACGTCTTCACGCAGTTCGTGAATGCGGTTGTAAATGGGGTCTTCAGGCTTCAAAATGTATCCAGCAGGGTAATGGAATTGCCGCTTAAGTTCCTCATCGTCCGCAACCTCGGCAAGAGGGTCATCATCTTCCTCCATCATGGCATCGCCATCAGCATCTGTTATTCCGTTCCCGTTGGCCTGGATACTGGTATCGCCAGAAGCCCGTTTCGGGTCAAACATGGTCGACACGCCCGATATGATCAACCTGAGAGCAGTCAAGCTTCGAGATAGCTCGTCCGACCATTCCTTGTTCTTCCCTTTTCTGCTGACAGGGGGGTCATCACTCATGAGCTGCTCGAGCCGCTGTGCGGCGCTGCGGGTTTGGCTCTCGAAGAGCTCGACGGCGAATAACACTTCAGCGGGAGATGGCCGGTGCCACTTGATGGTCAGCTCCGATGGTGGTGTCGGCCTGCCCCAGTCCTCCACATCCAACCCGCGGGCAACACGATCAGGTTCGTAAAGCGCATTGTCTATTGGGTAGGTGTGGGTCAAGTTGAGCAACAGATGATGAATGTAGTTAGAAATGTGTATCGTGGGCAGACCACGGCACTTCTCCTGCATGTACTCTGCAATCCCGAAGAGCTCGTCCTTGTACTTGAGAACCTCGCCGCCAACATGCACAACACACATGCTAAGCATGCTGACATGCCAGACAAGGGCACGGTCCCGGGGTAGGACCTCAGTACCGCTGCTCCGATCCGAAGCGGCACCGTTGTAGTCGATTTCGTTGCGAATGTTGACAATCAACATGGGAATGAACACCTTCAAGGTCTTTTCCGGACTGACCTTGCAGAGTGCATTGCACATCCAGGCCATGGCATCCCGCGCTTGGTGCACAACATGGCTGGAAACGAAGGAGGCGAGCTTTTCCAAGGCCATATCAAATAAATCAGGTGACAATGACGCGAAAAGGGGTGTAAGAGCGGCAGGAAGCGTGTTGATCACATTGTCTTCGGGTGACCCTGTGCGTAGATGGCTCGAGTCTGGCAGGTTCTCAAGCAACGCAAAGACCTTGCCCAAAAGAGCTAACACAAACTCGCCCAAACCCGCAGTGGATGAGCGCAGAATGTTGGCCTCGTCCTCGTCAGTCAGCTCTTCATTGTAGTTCATCTTGACGTCCTGTCCTTCTAACTCCATTCTCTCCATTTCGCCCTGCACCCAGTTCATAGCGAGGCTGGTGTCATGGATACCTCCATGTTCCTTGACCAGCGGAACAAACGGGATGCTGTAAGCAACACTTTGGATGAAATTGAGCGTGTATTGTGTCTTTCCCAAATCGTTGGCATCAATGCCGGGCAGAGCCAGTGCTAACAAGGCCGTAAGATGACAGCGGTATCCCTTGTGTTTGGACATGATGTTGGCAATCATCTGCAGACCACACAGACTCGATGTGGTTCGGTGCACTTCGACCAGCCCCTGCAAACTAGGGTAGAAGCGTTGCAGGGCACCTGGCAAGATCAAATCGGGCTCCAGGTACGCCAGTCCCTGAAGGGTCGAATAGTAGTAGTTCACCACTTTGGAGCTCTTACCAAAAAGACCCATGAAGGCGACCTCCTTCAAAGCAAGGACAAACCGCTTCTTGAGAGCGTCATTAATGCGCCGATCCTGTGGAATATCCAGCTCCCCACTCTGCTCGCGGTTCCAACGAGAGACAAAGATGTCAGTGAGGAAGAATGTAAGCTGTGCGAGGAAGGTAGTCCACGATCCTTGATTCGAGGGATGGAAGAAGGTGTCGATAGACTCCATCAAACCCTCCAAATTCGTCAAGATGGAGGGTTCTTGGCCGAGGCAAGCGGGGGACAGTGAGTGCGTGATCCATCTTGCAATCATGTATGGAACAGGATATTTCTTTTTATCTTTCTCCAAAAATACGCCAAGACCTGAGGCATAGTCTAGCGATGAGTACGGACTATTCGCCTGGCCAACGGGAATTTCCGTTAACCTCAGAATGGCTGTGAATATGGCATTTGACTGCTCACGAGTAAAAATGCCGTGCTCTGTAAATGGCACATGGCGGCAGCTCAGGTAGTCTCTGGCCATGCGGGAGAAGATGTCGATAAAGCAAACGTCAAACGCCTTGGACCGTGTCATGAGTTGCCAAAGATGGAAGAAGGTGGGGGCGTAGTCTGATGGCTGCGAATTCGGGTCCGTGGGCAGCGTCGGCCCAGTGGGAACGAGAATGTTGAGCGCTCCAACAACAATGTACGCATTGCTCATAGCTGATGTACTGAAGAAAGGAAGCAACTCTTCTAGTATGGCGGCCCGCTCCTTGGGGTCAAAATAGGAGTTGACGTGGAGGCAGAGCTTCAGGAGATGTTTGTGAGACCGTCTTCGTTGTCCCTGATGGTGTGGAACTTCAGAAGGGAACACCATCGCCTTGAGCTCTTTCCAAAGCGGCCGCCAGTCCAGAGTCAGATCCTGACCGGGCTTCAAGTAGTGCTTTTTTCTATTGTCCCCGCCGTATTAGCTCGAATTCTTATGCTAACATGAGAGAACGTACCTTGTTAAAGTGACGACCATCCTGGAAAATCGGTCCGCAGTATTGCTGTCGAGCCCTGGCGCGAGAGCCAAGTGATAATAGAGATGTGTAAGCCTGATACGAAGCTCCCTTGTCATCTCAAACTTGAGATTCAACCACCCTTGCAATTCGCGAGTCCAATGCAGCGCGCCAGGAGAGAAGTCTTCAGCCATAATGGAGATGTAAAGATTCTTGAGTATGCCCTGGAGCGCAGTATCTCTATGTGCGTCATCCTCAACATCGAACGGCAGCAGCCGAAAATATTGAAAGGTTCGGGGACGGTATCGCTTCTTGTCGTCCTCATGGCCGTCAGCGCAAGGCAACCCAGGTGATGTAGCACGCGATATGGTGTCGATCGAAGTCATCAAGCCGAGAAAGGCTGCTCCCGCTCCCCCGCCAGAGGCAGGGAAAGCTGAGGAAGCACCAGAGTGTGCCTCCAACGACTCGTCCATTGCAGTTGGACCTGGACTTTTGTCTTGGTGGGCAAGTGGTTGGACTCTTCAATATATATTGGTCGGGAGTCTGGACTGGACCTTTCAAAAAAGGTGGGCAGAGCAGCACGAGCAAGGCCACAGCGCGCGGTGTGGAGCTACGTCCGAAGGCGAACCTTTGTAAAACGCGGCGATATGCGGCGGCGATACAAAGCAATGGCCGGTCTCGGGAGTCGTCGTGTCGGGGGAAAGGAGAGACGGAGAGAGAGTAGAGAACGCGGTCGTGGAGAAGATGGGAATCTGGAAAGAGCAAAGGTGTTATTATTAGCTAAATACCAGATACCATTGACTAAAAAGCCAGTCGTTTTGTTGGTTGGAGGTTTGCGGAGCTTGGTGCGCGGAGAGCTTTGCTCTCATCAGACGGCCAACAGCAACCTTCCCCAGGCAGCGCAACCTGACGCAACTGCTTTCGCTGTGCGGGACAGTCCTCAGCTCTGGGATGGGACCTGGAATGGGAGATGCGCACCTTCTTGAACCCCGAGCGTTGAACGGCCCCCCTATCTTCCGGGCAAATTCAAGAGTGCGAGGCGCGCTTCCATGTGTCTCGGTCGATGCGCTGATGTCAGGCTGTCAGTTGCCTTGAGCCTTGTCAACACGGGAGTCTTGTCGTTGAGAGCCTCTCTCCAACAGGAAGCTTGGTCCAAGGGTATCCCAAAGCTGGGGCCACAACGGTGGCTTGCATTCAATGCATGCTTATCTCATCTGCTCCCAATCGAGTGACGGCGCACAGGCCATCTGGCAACTTCGCTGGAATTGCGGGGGCGTCACTTGGAAGTGGGGCTCAACTGCCGCGACCGCCCAGAGCTCAACGTGATAAGGGTGAAGACATCTCAAGTGGGTCTGTGAAAGTAAGCGCCTCGACTTGGGACACCATATTGGAAAAGCTGAGATTAAGTCCTTGGCAAGGTGTTCATGGGTCATCGTGGTGTACAAGATCAATGTTCATGAAGTTATGAACGAAGCCAAAGCAAAGAAGGTTACAGAGAAATTCACCAAGATGCTGATGTTTGTTGATAAAATACACTATGACTCTGAGACACATACCAGTTAACAGTTTGGGGCTTACAGACACATGCTTAACACGTAAAGTGTATCTTGAAATAATTGAGGCTGCATTATCCACTTCCATCTGCATCGCCAGTAGGCAAATCCAGGTCTAACGATGAGAATGGCACATGGAGCCATAAATCCTAGATCAATGTGTCCTGATAGCCACCATCGGCCGTGATCTTCCCATGTCAGATGTCACAGGCTGAAGGAACAACCTTTCCCCTTCCGCCCATTTTCCATTTCCCTTCACCTTCCCACTTCCGTTCACTTTCACCATTCCCATTCCCTTACTCTGTAAACACTAGCCGAACACCATGGCACAGTGGGTTCGAAAGGAAGAATTTGGACATGGTGATGGGCCGTGTCGCGATGGGGGCTATAGATTAGAGCCTAGGAGGCAGGGCATGGATGCAAATCTGGGGCAACGGGGGTTCTTGGGTGCCGCAGTGTTGGTGCGGATCCATACCCAGATCATAGAAGAAATTGTACGGTTGTAATCGCAACAGATTCAGAAGTCGTCATTGTCTGTGCCGTGATCTTTTCTTGCAGATGAGAGTTGAGAATGACTTATTAGGGAAAAGCTAGTAGTGCGAAGAAAAAGATATTTTGTGGCAGCGGAACAGCTGTCAGGTCGTCAGATTGCCATCTTTCGACCCAAGAGGCTTCAACTGTCGCTGGTAGCCATTTGGTGACGTGCGAGAAGGCAGGTGCAGCTTTCATATGAGTTCATAGCATGCACCAAATTCGAATGCATCAATTTGATCAAGGTACCTTTGCAGCTTCTAAAACATCACACCTTCATCTCTTCACCCTTCTTCTTGTCACTCTTTGCCACTGGTGCTCCCGCCTTTGGTTCATTCTTGGAACCAGGCTCATTTTCATAACCGCCTCCTGCCTTCTCATACTCCTTGGCCAACCTCATTCCTTTCCATGCTGCCCACTGCCCTTTCCCATCACCAGACCTGTTGGGTTCTTGTTTGATCTCTGTGGTATCTTATTAGTATTACTTATTGCGTGTGCGTGCGAAGCGCGAATTGGACACACCCTCTTTAATTTCCTCCCGAAGTTCAGGATCTGTTGGCTTCCCCTTGCTGCTTGGCATTTTTGTGTATTTGGTTAGCTGTTTGTCTTAATGTCGTGGTTGAAGTGAGCTTGAACGAAGATGGTGAGGTATTCTCATTACATGGGCCCGGTATGTCAACAGATAGGGGAGGTGGAACTTTTTTATGCTATTCTCAGTGGCTTTTGACCTTTGATGCACATGTCTATGACAAAGCTGCGCGTCACTCCGATCTCCTGTTAGCTTGGGAGCTGTAGCGATCAATTGGAGTTTGGTAGTGCTGTTTAGCGCCGCATTACATCATCGTGTAAGACAGCTCCATTGACGGCTTCGGATGGCTGATACACGAACAAAAACGGTACCAACGGTTCAGCTACCTCTTGAAATCCACATGGCGCAAATTGGTCCGTGGATGGGGAGCAGTCATGCATGTATAATTTTGAGGTCTGTTTTAGTTGCATGACTAGCTCTTAACCTTCTAGACTCTTGAATGGGGAAACCTTTCTTGGAGCTTTCAGCCCAGTCATAGGAAATGGCCTGCAGCGTGGACACAGGAGGGGTCTAAATGCGTCTTTATTTTTGTCTTCAACAATATAGGCATGTGGTGGGCTTATCAATATCTGCACTAACACCATGATAGCTGTAAGCCTAAGAAACGGACTTGGCATCTACCAACATATTGCCCCTGTTCGGGTCCTGCTGCCTTCATGCTGGTCGTGCATTTATTCACTGATTCCTCCCACTTCCTTATCACCATATCGGTAGCAACCTTGCCCCGAGCGGCCTCGTACTTGCCCCCAGCATTGCTGGACTTATCGACCGCGTTGTTAAGAGCATTTCTAGCATCGTGATACTCTCTCTCACCACATTCCACCTCCTTGACAAGGTCCTCAAGCGGATCGCAAGCGTTCTTGTATTCGTCGAGAAGTGTTTTCGCGCTCCAGTTTATTCGTATGTTCTTCAGTATTTGCATTGATCGAAGAGTTTGGATTGCCGTGATCCTCTGCACAGGCCGTCTTCCCCTCTACTTCCTCTTCACTCTTCGCCTTATCTGTCGGGTGCTCTTCTCTGGTCATTTCTTTTTGCCAATCTTTAATTCTATGCTCCCGCGCCGTCTTATTCGTTCCTATCATGATATCTTCGTCACTGGGCAGAACCAGGTAAAGTGAAGAGGTAGCGTATGCCAGCAATGTCGTGGCGTTCGATTTCTCAATCAAAATCGTTACGTTGATTACAGCGGTATTGGAGGGCAACGCGGCTCTCGGAGAATACCACATTGAGGGGCACAGATGCGGCAATGCAGATATTCTATTGCTGATCCATTGTGAAAGTAGAGGAGACTAGTCGCAATATACTTTACGTAGAGATGGTCTTGGGCTATTATCTCTTTTCTTGATCACTGGCAATGTGTTTTCTCAAGCATAACGGTAACGGAGTTTCGGATGGATGCCCGGATAGGGACTTCAGTATTCGCGATTCAATGATAAACCCATGTGGCTTCTTATGGTTTGACACCCTGCCGTGGGCTGTTGTGGCGCAAACCCAGCGATGCTGATAAAAGTTTTTAATAATCACCGGATGGCTAGGCTGCTTATTGAGGATAGAACGTAGAGCCAGATATCCAAGTCCAGATGCTTTCTCAGGTCCCCACGACCCTACAAACGTCCTGGTCCAGGAAACAAGGAAACCAACATATAACTGAATGTCAGAACGATCAACAGCCAGAATGTAACACAACGTTGCATTCTAAGCGGGCTCATCAGCCAACGCTACCAGTATGGGTTAATCGTAGAGACCCCAATGATTAGTCAAATTCTGTGGGCGGGTAGTTAACACTGGCAACTAAACAGCTCCCAACCATACTGGCACGGTGGAGTTGAGGGGAAACTTACAAAGCTGTTCCCGATTGACAAATATTCCTGTCGGAAGAACAGGTAGGTCATGACTGTTGTTTTGGGGGTTCAGTTTCTCATCGATGCAGCCACAAATTCCAAAGTTCCGTGAATTACTCTTTCGTGATATCGTTTTCGACGGATTTGCTCCCACCCAGTATCGGCTGTTTCTTCTGCAGAGTACTATTCGCCAGGATCGTTATATTTCAATTGCTCTGTAATATTACGTGAATTAGGAAGGTTGTAACCGCCATTGTTGCGATTGACTTAGGTCTCTCGATTACCATTTTCATGTGTTGAGATATGTCGCCGGCATGCTAGTTGATTAGGCCCTGCCGGGTAGGTCAGAAGCAATTAGCTGAAGACTCTGGGGTCCTTGAACTGCGAGGTACGACGGTGAGGATTGGCACCGAAGGAAGGCAAGTAAAGGGAACTATGCCCTGTAAATAGAATGGCAGACACTGAACTGCAGGGAATTGTGCCCTGGAAGAGAGTGTGGTAAACCAGTATATTGACTTTGGCTGTTTGACATGAACTTGAGAAGGAAAGAAAAGACCATTCCAAATACACTGCGAGGGGAGCCTTTTATAGGCATCCAAGACCTCGTTTTCCTCCTTATCGCTCCCCACAACTTCCATCGGTTCAGTTGGCCATAGTGGCTTGTATGAGAAATTTGTAGCTCCCCGTGACCGCTGTGGGCGTTATGGGCGTTGTGGCTTGAAGCCTCTGAGTGCTGTGAGCCATGGGAAAGAACACACTGTAAAATCCACAAATAAGTGTTGTATTTCAACATCATGCTTGCCACGCCGTAATCATGGATTAAGGTCGAAATTGGAATAGTCCAAGATTGGTGATAGAACACCATGTAAGCTAGTACCACATTGAGATTGACAGATGCCGGAGTGTAAGTGTTCCAACGTCAATACATTTTGAGGTGCCGCATATAGAGGTATGAGCTGTATGAATCAAGACTGGACGGATGTGAGGAGCAGGTATAAATAAGGAAAGAGCCGTGAGAGGCACCGGAAAGTAGTCTTGAGGTGGGATTGACTTACAGCGCTGTCATTCATGGAATTCCAAATCTTTTTATAGGACTTGCACATGACTCTGTAAAGTTCGATGAAGAACTGGATTGTAGTTGAAGGCTATTAAGCTTTTCTTCACAACCGGCTTTAACGCTGGGCAACTTCGAGCTACCGACCATCATTGCATCGAGGAATTGCTCTAATTGCTTTCGCGACTCACACAAATCCCGGCCACCAACACGCACTCTTTCACTAACGTGGTTTATAAGCGAAAGCGCCACGCAATTGATCCACACGCAACATCTCCCTTCTTCATCCTCCTTCTCTACAACCGAACATGCCTCAAAAAAACGATGAAAGTAGCATAATCTTG
>MU866613.1:0-12454 GCA_033296915.1 Triangularia setosa | reverse complement strand
TAGAGCCTGCCCGTACCCGACGGAATAGAGCCCAGACCGTAGCTTAGCTGAATACTACTGTCATTAACCTGTCAACCTGTGCTACCCGTGACAGGTACGGGCAAGCTCTATTGTCAAGACGTAGCTCAAAGAGCTACAAACAGGTCTCGCGGCAGTGAGATACAGAATCTTTCGAGTTGCATGGGCCATGCTCAGCACGTGCCAAGCTCCATCAGTGGATCGACGATGGTCACGGTGCAACCGCCGTGACAAAATTCATTAAGTTAAGATTCAGCTGTGTTAGAGGATGGCCAACGGGGTCCTAAAAGCATTCAAGCGGAATTCAAATGAACAGAAATACTGCAAGGGCTGTCTAGCAGTGTCAACCATCTTGTTCAGCATGCTACGACACATGAGCTAACTCCAAGGTACTGACCTGCCCAATACCCAGGTGCCAAGGAAAGTATCCTGACAGGGTGATGGACAGTCTTAACATTCCAGCGCCCCTTTTGGCTTTTCCATGACTTGGGCAAGGCCCAGATCTGAGCCCTGGTCTTGACGTTTCAGTGAGTCTCGTCAGTAATGGGCCATAGCACCCCATTGGTCAGATCGGAATGGCGCAACGAAAACCAGAAAATGTTACACAGAGAGCATACACAGCCCCCACCTTCGCCTTCAGGATGCATCACCCAACTATTTTTATGTCTGCGGTCCCAACCGTCGATCAAGCTGATATTGTGCCAGTAGGGGATTATCCGGAATCGTCCTTCGTTATACAATTTCATCAAGATTGTACAATTTCACATCCTATTTATCTAGGCATCACATCAGGTGACATTTCCTTTGTATCATTCAGTCTTTTTCACCATGCCTGTTGTTTTTGGTTGGCATCTAAGGTCACGAGTCATTCGAGCCGCTCTGCTCGGACTTGGAATCCTTCAACTGCATCATGGTTTCGTAGAAGGGCAAAAGACATCAGATTCACCTCCACTGGACAAGTTTGTACGCCGGGGATTGGCAAGAGGTGCGTTACTTGACCCCTTCATAGGACACTTTCAAGCCCAAAAGAGAGCGCTCTAACGCCGAAAAGTGGCGCTAATCGGGGATTACCTCTACATCGAGGGCGGAGAAATCTCCCAACTGGTCGGCGACCAGAAGAAACTGGAAGAAGGATCGCAGTCAACATATCTCAACTCAACCCTCTCCATCGACATGTCCAAATCCTGGGACGCTTCGACAGTTCCAATCAGGATAATCGACAACAAAATCTCGGGGAAGCCGCCAGCAAGATCGCGGCCGTCGTTCTGGACGAACCAGCAGGATGGATCATTCTATGTATGGGGCGGTATGGTATCCTACAAAAAGAACCGCGAAATGCCAAGGGTTCCAGAGCTCTACAAATTTGTCACTGATGGCTCCGGAGGAGGGAAATGGTCGATTGAAACACCGTCAAACCCAGGGTTTCTCCGCACGGTGTACTTGACAGAACTAGCCGCTTTCGCTGCCACGAATGAAACAGCCTTCATTTTTGGTGGCCTGGCAGGCGACTGGACTGACCTGACCATCGGATGGGGCAGGACGGAACTCGCCACAGGCGCCATCGCCTTCAACATGAAGACCAAAGTCTTTGAGCAATTAACATCAGAAGAAACGTTAGTGGGTGCGGTAGCCGAGCATATCCCCCAATTCAGCTTTGGTTCACAAAAACAGGGAGTAATACTGGTCATGGGCGGATACAATCCTGAGAAGCGGGTTGATGGGAACGGCGCCATTGATTACAGCAAAGTCCAGTACCAGTCGTTAGATAATCTCACCATCTTCGATCCTGAGACGAGAGAAAAGCATTACCAGACCACAGCAGGGCCGGCCCCACCATCCCCCAGGGAGGGGTTCTGTGTTGCTGGCTTCTCCACCAAAGAAGGTGGCTATGACATGTAGGCGAATCACAACTAGTTCATGAATCATCACTAACAGTAGTCCAAAACTAGGCTTCTCTTTGGAGGGGAAAACAGAGTACCAGAGCCCGACTTCCGTTATGAAGACGCCTGGATTCTCAGCCTCCCGGGCTTCGTCTGGACAAAGGCCCCCAATATGCCCGCTGGACGGAGAGCATACCATCACTGTAAACCTGCTGGAAAACGCCAAGTTGTCAGTATAGGCGGGACTGCCCCAGGGTGGCGGGAGCCAGATATGGCTCCTCAGGGTCTCATGGTCTTCGACATGTCGAGCATGACATGGAAGTACGATTACGATGCCAACGCGGGCGATTATGAGTCCCCACAGGTGATCAAGGACTGGTACAAAAATGGGTCAGTTCTTTAGTTTCATCCCAGCATGAAGTAAAAAATACTAACAAAAGATGTAGATCTCTCAACAACGTCAAATGGTCCTCGCCAAAGCTTCAACAAGTCTTCGCGCCGGGTTCCTCCAGTAACCCATCTCCAGACAACACAGACTCACCGATTACAGAGATCAAACCATCAGGATCAGGTATCTCCACCGGCGCCGTAGTAGGTGGCATAATAGGAGGACTCTGCAGCCTTGCCCTAATTGCCGCAGCCATCTGGTTCTTCCACTTTCGGCGCCGGAAACAACAATTTCTCAGGACTGGCTCCCATGAGGCCCTCTCGACGAGTGACAAAGAGATTTATACTGGGGGACCAGGAAATATACCTCTCCAAGAAGCAGAAGCTGGCTGGAAGCCGCATGAGATCGCTTCCAGCAACGGATACGCCGAGCTGTCGGTGTTCTCCCCTGCGCTGAGCCCCGGTCCACCACAGTACAGCGTCAGGCCGGCGGGGCCACAGTCTCCAGTAGAGCTGGACGCATACTATGGGAGATAGTAATTGGTGTTGATGGCGGTGTGTAATATTTGTGGGAGCAACACCTAAAATGGTAGGGTACCGCTTACGAACGTTTTGAGCGACTTATAAGTGTTGAGGATAGAGCAGCCAGCATCAATCATCTAACTACTTGCCTGGTCAAGTGGTAAAGTTCTGTGTAGACGATCCCGCTGAAAGATTGCCCGGCTGACGACAGACCCAACAAGGTTCGTGTTCCAGCCAGTTTCGGTACACTCTCCTTTTTCATTTTTGTTCAATGCCAATGCCGAATTATTCCCCGTCTATTGCGACCCTATAATACAAGCATGCACCATTCCCAACTCAAGCGCACTCCTTCCAGTCAACAAGGGCGTCATCGCCAACCTTCTCCTTAATGATCCTTTCAGCCAGGTCGAACAGGGCCAGGCCCAACTTCTCATCCGAGGCCTGTGCAGACTCCTTGCCAGGCTTGTCGGGGTCGTTGAAGTACCACCCATTCATGTTCTCCTCCTCAATCTTAGATGTCGTGAGCGCCCACAGAGCATTGTAAGAACCTTGTTCCACGTCACGACCACACGCCAGCATGGCCCACGTGAGAAGCTTGCCAGTAATCCCCGGGTACGCATCCTTCCACTGCTGCTGCATTGAGGTGTTGACCTGTTTTTGGAGTCCCTCCTGTCAGTACATCTGCACAATCACCCTCCACAACAAAACACCAAAGAACCAAACTTACCGCTCCAGGGTGCACCGAAACCGCAATAATCCCATCCTGATTCTCCCTAATCACCTTCCCAGCCAACCCGTACTTTGCAAACAAAATTATCGCCAACTTCGTTCGCGCATACAATTCCGTCGGCCCCAAGCTCTCGTCGTTAATCTCCTCCAAACTGGCAAAATGTACATTGTTCGGCGCCCCCCTGTGCATTTCGCTCGCCTCAAATACCACCCTCGGCTTGCCGCCCAGCACCTTGTCCGTCTTTCTCAGCAGCGGCCAAAGCAAATTCACCACGTAAAAGTGCCCCAAAAAGTTGACACCAAAATGCCTGTCAATCCCGTCGGCATCGAGCGCAAACTGGTTGGTGTTGATGCCCGCCGACAAAACCAAGTAATCCAACCTCTCGAGTGACTTTCTCAGGTCGGTAAAGACCTCTCGGACTTCCTTAAGCGAACCGAGGTCGCATGACTTCCACTCGACCTGCGCGTCGGGGGACTCCGACTTGATGGTGGAGATGGCGTCGTTGCCCTGCTCCTCCTTGCGGTTGACCATGATGACCATGCAGCCTGCGTTGTCGAGGGCCCGGGAGACCTCAAAACCGATACCGAGGGCGCCGCCGGTGACGACGGCGACTTTGCCCTGGAGGTTGTCCGGATGCACGGGCTTGGGGCCGAGGCCGGTGGTGGATTGGAGAATTGATTGCATTTTTGCTCGTTTGTGGTCTTTTTCTTCCGTGTTTCGTTTGCTGTTAAAGTCGTGGAGTAATCTTGTAAGATGCTGTAAAATGTGTATTCGATGTTGCTAGATAATCGAATAAAGATAGTCAGTTTTAACTTGAGTTGGAGTTGAAATGAAGATGCAAGGAACCAGAAGGCTCTTCAAGGAATTTCCATGTATCTCGTTCAGGAACCACACAGCAAAGACTCAATTATCATTGTGACGTTATCCAAGTCGTTCAGTTGTCACTTATACTGGAGAGTTTTGTCCCGGTCATGACATCACCACTTCTTGAAAGGGCAACTGCCGTTGAACTTCAAGTGTGGGGCCGTGAGTTGATACCGGGTGTGCAGTCCCCCGCGTCGGCTCCGCTCCGGGCCTTGCCCCAGCTCACAGTTCGTGGGTCCCCACCCGTTCTCCGCTTCACAGTTTCCGACATTTGATGTACTTGCTGCATTCAGGTGGTGTGATCGATGGCGCAAAGTTCAGTTCGAATCAGTCCAATGTTGATAGCTGTGCAACTATGGTTTCAAGCAGTATACCAGAATCTATCCCAATCCCTAGTTTCCTCCCCACCACCTACTCTTCAGCTTCCCGTCCTTGTCCACCTCCTGCTGGCTCTGTTCAGCTTCCCCCTCTTTAGTCACCCCCTCAGCAGCCGGTTCACCTTCCTTTCCCTCCTCTGCTGCGGCCTATATCAGAAAGCAACACATTATTTAGCCGTACCATTCCCACCACAGTGCAATGATCACATCGAGGGGAAAGGAACAGGAGGACAAACATCAATCTCAAACGCCGGCACCTCCTCCTTGGATTTCTCAGCACTGCTTGTAGTCTCAGCAGTATCTTTCACGTCGGACTCAGAAGAGGAGACGGCGGCATATTCGGGCTGCTCAGAGGAGGCCTCGGAACTGACTTGCTCCTGGGAGGAAAATTCAGAAGGTGCCATTGTGTCGACGGTCGGGGTGTGTTGTTGTTACTTCTCGAAATCTGTCTTGCAAGTGTGCTGGGCGGTGGTGGTGGTTGTGCTAGAGGATTCCCATTGTTGGCGAGAGGGCTATTTAAAGACGAGGGATTGGTGGTAGCACTCGAGGGCGTCCTCGATTGTGGTGGTTGGGGTTGCGATGGCGGTTGTTGCGCACTCTTCTCTGGAGTCGTCCAGTGGTGCAACAAGTCGACGTGGTGCATTTTGGACCTGTGTTTTGGTGTTGTTATTCCTTTTGAAAGATGATGAGAGTCTCGGTACCTGAGGCGTTGTAAGATGTCTGTCCTTCATTCTCAAACACCGCGTGTGGTGTGCTTGTTTTTTAAAGGTTGCACATATCTTCCATAGTGGAACGAAAAGGCTTGGATGAAATCATGGCGGTCGATCTGGCTCCTTCCCCCAATATTTCTCCAAGCCTTCTCGAGGATTGACGTTAAAAGCGGGGCATAACACACCACATCGGACCATTGATCGATGGTAACTCGCCGTCGGAGCCGAGAATTACAGGTTTTTTGCTATCTTTGTGGCCGGCCATTACGTTCTCCTGGCCGCGCGTTATTTCCATTTTGGTACCAATCTGTTCAACACCATGAGGCCCGTATCTCGTTACCTCATGTCATACGTCTGCAACTCGGCATAAGGCGTTTCCCGTCACAAAGTTTGTGTCTGCTAGTCTGCTGACTCCCCTAGTTCCTGCAATTTCTTGCGATCCCGATCTTTGGCTTTTTCCGACACATGCGGGTTTGTAATTGCCGCTTTCAACCCTCGAATGCTTCACAATGTGTCAGTGACACAGGTTGAATAAAGCAAGTATAAGCAAGAACTTACACGTTACTCCTGTCTTTTCCATCAATACTGCTGTCATCGACTGTTGACAACTTGCTGGCGGAAGGAGCACTAGTTTCCACATCACCGCTGGATGAACTTCGTGTCTTCTTGCCGCCATACGTTTGAGACGCTCTGAACGACCTCGAGGTGTCCGGGATCGACTCGTCAGAGAAGGTTTTCTTCGTGCCACTCGATATTGCTGCGGGGGGGTTCCTTTCAACCTGTTCTCCAAACTCTCGTTCCAAGATCTCTCGGTCCCGTTGTTTCGCCTTCTCCGATACACGGGGATTGCTGATAGCAGCCCGAAGGCCGCGCTCACGATTTCCGGGGTCGGCCATGCTGCTTGCTACCTATGGTGTGTTTCAACATCCAGAGTTCTAACGGATGAGTATATGCCGGCTCCCTCGTCTTTCAGTCTTATACGGGTCCGGTTTACACACCGCGTAGCTCATGATGACGTCGTCTTGAGCACACGCCCACGTACTGACAGCCGAATGACGTTTTAAGCCTCCTGCTGTGCAAACCATTGCCAAACGCCATCCCCATCCCAACTCACAAGCCGAATGGCCAGGTCTCGTCAAATTCGACCGTAGTGTGAGGCTGATGTACCTCGAGTGCCCCAACATGCCTGGTCTCATCAAACCAGACAAACCCATCAAACTGCTCTGGCAAAACTGCATGTGAGTAATGTGATTGCCTTTCGGTGCTTGGAGCATAGATGACTCCAATGAACCTCTCCAGGCGCTTCTCCATGAGTGCCTTTCTCAGCCCCTCATTGCACTGTCCTGCCCTCAGATCCAAAACAAAATTCTTGACACCAGTGGCATGCATCAATTGCTCGTAGCTGTTTGGCAGGCCAGGCCTTATCTTCATCACGTGCATATCGCCGTCCCATTTGCGAGCAGCTGCTACCGTACCGGTGTTGGTCAAGCAGCCAATCGAGAGAGCCCGGTTTCCGTATGCTTCTTTGCAAAGCTGTCCAATGTTGATCTCATCATCTGACCAGCCCATACTGGTGGCACGGGCATCACCAATGTGGCTGTTGTGCGCCCACACGATAGCCTTGGAAGGCATCCATCTGGACCGGTGCTTGAGAATTCTTTCAAGCGTCTCAAACATGTGCCTGTCCCTCAGATTCCACGACTCATCGCGGCCGTAATACATCGCCTTGTAGTACTGCTCGGCATCTAAGGTACTTTGCAGTCAGCTTCTCGGTCCAAGTTTGACGTCTTGTTCCTGGCTATCCCTCACCTTTGACCAACCTCGCATTCTGCTCCCCAGAGTGGAACTCCTCCCCGTCCCAAGCCTTGCTCTCATACTCGACCCTCTTCCTCAGCAAGTCGCTCAAAATCTTCATCACATCCTCCTCGCACCCTTTGAACCCTGCCGCAAGCGCCTCCAACCCATACTCGTGCGGTCCCCCAGCCCACCTCATCATTCTCGCGTACCTCGTTTTTGCCAGTATTGACATTTGAGGGTCCACTGTCTCCAAGTAGTTGATCACGGCTTGCATTGATTTCCCAAGTGAATACAGATCCAGCCCATAAAACCCCACAGCTTCTGTTTTGTTGTCTTTGCCTCTGTTCCATTCTTTCAGCCAGTTGGTGAGGTTTTCTACTTCTTGGTTGCGCCACATCCATGTCGGGAAGCGTTGGAAAGGCTTCTCATTGTCGTGAGGTAGGAAAGGTGCAGAAGGGGAACGAGGGCGGACATATTTGTCTAGTGCTTCGGCGTCGGGCCAGTCAGCTTCGACGGCGACGATGTTGAAACCGTGGTGTTGAATGAAATGCTTGGTTAATTCGGCGCGAGCCTGGTAAAAGTCTGAGGTGCCGTGGGTGGAGTCGCCTATGAGGATTACTTTGGTTTCGTCTTTGGGGTTATCGGATGAGAAGGCGAAAGAGGAGAAGAAATTGGCAAGTCTGGAACTGGAATGGGAAATTGCGGGAATGGGTGAGAGGTGGTTGCGGATGAGGGTGATGGTGGGGCCTTCCGGAGGGAAGGCTTGAGGGCTGGGGTTGGTTGACATTTTCAGGGACGAGAGGGTTGTGCGTGCAGCAAAATGTGATACGTTGCAAGAGGTGCGAAATGGAGATACCATCCAGGACTTTGAGAAGGCTCGTCTTGACAACGGCTCCATGGGCAATATTCCTGACTGCGAATTGTTCGACTGCCTTTAGAACTGCCGCCGTATTCCACACTCTACACACTTGTAGCCTCTATAACATTATCCCGGCTTCTTTCGGTGAGCGCATAATGACGAAGCGCAGCGCAGTTTTATAGATGAGGGTTGGGGTTGAGGTTGGGTTAGGCGGTGACGTCAAGTATCTCTGACATGGGACCGCCAATGAGATTCATGCTTTTCCAATTCACAACTTCCTTTATGAGCCCACATCATAGAAAGGGAGAAAGTTATGAGCTTTGACTACCTCACTAATTCATATGAACCACATGGTTCTCGACTCGCACAAGTGGCAATGGT
This sequence comes from Triangularia setosa, assembly GCA_033296915.1. Lineage (NCBI taxonomy): Eukaryota > Fungi > Ascomycota > Sordariomycetes > Sordariales > Podosporaceae > Triangularia > Triangularia setosa. The sequence goes on along the minus strand of MU866613.1, from coordinate 3,929 downwards.
GAGAGACATTACATAATAGCCCAAATGTGAGACAAGCCCCATGAGCCCACAACTGCAACTAACCGATGTGGTTGTTGCTCCAGGTCCAGCAGTCCTCACCACATCCTTTGCCTTCAGGAGTTTTGATGCCCTTCTTGGCGACCTGCATATCAGCAAATTTGCACAGTGGAGATGCAAGCCTCCTGCGACCCTTCATGAACGACAAGCAGCATGATCTGATCGGTTAGGCAAGAGAGAGGAGGACCAGCTGTAACCTGGCGGCCTGTGTCGCCCAAAAGTGGAGAAGAAGGGACTCAAAAAGTTGAGCCCAAGAGTTGGCAGACACCTGCCCAATACCATGGCCTGTCACTTGGATACGAATTTGCTTTTCAGGCCCACGCCGGCCGCCTTCCGAGCTGCTGCGCGAGCAAACGCCACTGCGAACCTGGCGACGGTGCGTCGAGCCTCTCTGCCAATTGCCAGCAAGAAGTCCTCAATTAATCCCGGCGGGGTTGAGAGCGCGCTGTCGGAGCCGTGGGATGGTCAAGAAGGGGGCGTCGAGTGCGTCGATCAAATTGAAATTATTGTCGCAAAAAAGTCTTGGAGGGGGCGGCCGTCTTCTCCATAACAATTCTCGTCTGTTAGTCTGGCCAGGTTTCCCCGCGTTTTCATTCCTGCGTAGGTTGCGGTGTGCTTCTCATCGCCACCAGGGGGTTTTCTCCCTCATGAAACTGGCTTGCAAGGGTTTTGACAGACAAAAACTCCATCTACCGTTTTATTTTGCTCCCTACCAACAGGTCCAAGATTCCCTAAACCCCATTGATGCCCACAAAGTCCACCGATCTAGACAAAAAGCTACCTAGTGACGTGCCCTAGAGAGCTCCACTCCAAGCACAAAACGCTCAGTAATCGAAACGGCCGCCGCTCCGGAGATGGCCCCGCCAACAGCGGCCTACAAACCCATCCAGCCCGCTCCCGCCAAACGCGAGAGGCCCGGAGTCTCCTCCGGTGCCCATTCGGGGCCGTCGTCGATCCTAAGCGGGGGTGACCGCCAGCAGACAAAGCGCCTCAAGGCTGTCACACAGGCCTGCCACACGTGTCGACGTTTCAAAGCGAGAGTAAGCACGCCATTCTCCCGCAACCGTATCAGCGATCTAACCTATCTTGTTTCTTCCGGCTCCAGTGCGATGGCGCGCGTCCAAGATGTGGAGGATGCGCTTCCAAGGATAAGTCCTGCGGCTACGAGGGCGAGGAGGGCCAGTCCCGTCAGGCGGCTAAGCAGGCGCGCCTCGAGGCCCTTGAGAAGCTGATGAGTGCGCTACAGTACAAGTCCAGCGAGGAGGCCGGAGAGCTGTTGCAGCGCATCCGTACCGGAGATGACCCCGCGGTCGTCCTCAGTGGTACCGATAGTGGCGACGAATCTCAGAGTCCTCCCGGCGTCGCTGCGAGTGTGACAGAATCCGCATCCGGTTCTGGCTCCAGTAGGGCGCCGCCCTCGTCCGTTCCCCTCACTTCCATTGCCGGCTCCCGAGCGGGTTCTGTGGATTCTCGGGCCCTGACATCTTCCTCGTCGACACTGGTATCGTTATCCGTGTCAGCAAGACTGAACGATCCAGTCAACCTGTATCTAGCCGCTCTCCCCAGCGCAAAGTTGACGTGGGCCGGCGTCCAGAGCTTTTTCAGTTCGAGCGGCAGATTATTCCATGTCTTTTCACCCGAACAAGTCGAGGAGCATCATCGGGCTGTGTTCGGCTTACACGGTCGCCCAAATCTCGACGAGAAGGTTTCAATCTGCTGTCTCGCCATCGTGGCTGCCATTGGTGCTCAGTACAATCCCAATGAGTTCGAGAAAGGGACAGATGAACTGCTTTATTCTGCCGCTCGCATTCTCTACACAGATGTTCTTGAATATGGGCCACTGACCGCTATCAAAGTCTGCACCTTGCTTGCCATGTACAACGTAAACAACAAGGCGACTGTTGCTCTGGCATATATTGGTACGCCCTCATAAAAAATGCCATGCGGATACTCGCTGACAATTCTCGCCTCCTCTCAGAGACCGGACTTACCATGTGCCACCGTCAAAGCGACAATACAGGAGTCTGCCACCCCGATCAATTCACCCAGCAGGAGTGGGTGGAATTCAGAAAGACTTGGAGAACTTTGATGTTCTTTAACAGGTAAATCCTTGACTGGGGGTTTTTTATTTATTTACCTTTTTCTTTTTGCTGTTGCTAACGAGACGAACTACAGCTGGCTTGCATCGACCCTCGGCTATATATCTGGCGCGGATGACTCCGCCTTTGAGAAAGTAGTGCCGGTAAGTGAACCCTCATATTAATTTCTTCTGGAATTCGACGTTGACATGAATCACAGCTTGCGGAGAATGAAGTCGACATTTACACAAAGGAAATCGGCGAGAGTAGGTCTTTTTGTGTGCTCCAATCTCACATCGTGCTTCTTGGCTGACGAGACCCAGTTGTTCAAACTGAAATGACCAAGATATCCTTACTCAAGGCAGGAATTCTGAAGAATCGTCTGGCCTACAAAGAGATCACGACCGGTGGAATGGACGGTATCATCAAAGAGCTCGAGGAGTGGCATGGGAGACTCCCACCTGAGATGCAACTGCCAACATTAGGCAACTTTGACATATCACCCCACGTGCGTTGGTCTATCTACCATGTCCATCTGCTATACCTCGGCGCTTTCATGTTGGTCTACCGCAGGCTAGCTGCCCAAAGCATTCGGTCTTACAAGGCAGGGGAAGAAGGGCTGCTGGATACATGCAATCTCACCGTCGTCAAGCTCGTCAAACAAGGTGTCGAGGCAGCGCGTGACTCTGCTCGCATCCTTGGGCTGCTGTACACCGATAGAGGTATTTTCAAGCGGTGTTGGTTGGTCATGTAAGTTGGAACCTACTGGCCCATTACTGTCTTGATCGTCGACATGCTGACCGTCTGCCTTGCACAGATTTCAATGCCACACGTCATGTGTCGTTATCCTGCACTCGGTGGCTCAAAAGATGCTTCACAAGCACCCCGAATCGGCGTGGGCGGAGGATATGAACAATGCCCAATGTTGTCTCGATGTTCTTCGATACTGCGGGACCATTGACCCCGTGGCTCTGCGTTTCCTTATCAGGTTGTCCAGTATCTATGAGAAGCTGCTGGACTTTGGTATAACAAGCCGAACTGATAGGCAAAGGATTGAGGACTGGGTCCCCCCGCCACCCAATCTTATGGAGTCAACAACCCCTGAGCCTGAGGTGCCTAGCACTGCGACCGAAGACACTGGCACCCCATTGGACAAGTACGGATACCTGCTCTCCATCCCCAAAGACGCTGATCCGGACCTGGCCAAGCTCTCCGTCTCTCTTCTTTACGCACTCTGCCGGCCCTGGGGAGACCCTAGTGAACCCAATATCACCGACCCTGGAGTGGCAGCACCTTCCAAAGCGGAAGTACTCGGGGGCACACTGCCTGCGGAACGACCTAACTTTTTCAAGGGTGATATTGACTGGAGCCGTGAGAGTGCATCGGCTCCCTTTCGCTGGGATACGACGAGCATGGGCATCTGTGCCATCAAAAGCAAAGCCACCTCCAAGATTATACCGCCCAAGATGGGCCCAGAAGTGCTGTTCCTGGGGAGCGAGGCACCGAACGGGTGGTCGCCGGCGCATGATGTTGAGATTTACGAGGGCGAATGAGCATGGCCATTTTTTGCATAACCTGGGGAGTTGGAGAGGAACCGGGGAGCTTTATACAGGTTGCATTGTTTTGGAGCCAGGAGTTTCATTAGCGTCGTTCCTTTAGTTGCAAGTTTTGTTCCTGATTTCCGAGCATCACATCTATTACAGCGCTGGCATCAAATCAAATCAAATCAAATCCGGCCCCTGATTTGATTTGATTGACGATTTTGGACCCGGATTTGATTTGATGGCGATACTG